>JARPMJ010007074.1:0-46317 GCA_033366665.1 Phoxinus dragarum
AAAGTATATCTTATCTTCTCCTCTCTCCCTCTCTCTCTCTCTCTCTCTCTCTCTCTCTCTCCCTCTCTCCCTCTCTCTCTCTCTCTCTCTTAAGTGTAACCATATTTTGTCATTAAACCTTTTCAATTACAAATAATGTGCTAACTAGTTTCGATTTGGTATTGACTTTGAAGTGTTACCCATTGCAATACAATATTGTCACTCTCTATAGCAACGCTCTCCCACATATTAAGCTATTGTAACTGCGCTTATTTCCGTCATTGGTATAAGTAGCAGTGGGGGGTAATAGACAAGAAATGTAGTTTTCTACCATCTTGCTGACAATGTTTCTTTAGTCATTCGGCAGTCTTGCAGCCTGAACCCCTGCAGGAAGACCATCCTTACAATACTGTATCAAAAGAAAGAGCCAACCTTCTGCTTTTAAACAAACAAACAAAACGTTTTATTCTAGCTAAATGCATTATTTTTTTATAAACACGTGAATGTGTGTAAATTTCAGTTTTAAAAAAAGCAACATTGTGAGCAAAAAAAATGAGACAATCATGTTTTTGTCAAAGACTAAATCCAGATCGGATTCAGAACGATGATCAAAACATAGATGCAGTGGATCGAGTCCATCAACACCCCCAAAGATTCAGTCCTGTAGCTCGGCCTGGGTCGACATCTCATTCAGTAACATTAGGCAGTTTTGATTTATATGCTGTTTAATGTTGATGATGGCGTTGTTTTACATATGCATATTTACATATGAGACAGATTTCCTATGTTTTGATTCAGAGATTATGTACTCTTTCAGAAAATGTCTAATAGTGCAACCTACTATATAACAGTGAAAACACAGCTGGCAATTTCAGTCAACGAGAGAGTTCTTCTCAGAGAATGCCTTTTTTCCTTAAGATTGTTCTTCAGACAAAACTTAAGAATTCATATCAATCTTCTTAAAAATAATCTTCTTAAAGTTAGATAACCTCCAACTTTCCTGTAGCTCAAACGCTTGCAACACCAAGGTCATGGGTTCGATTCCCAGGGAAAGCAAGAACGGATAAGAATGTAAAAAATGTGTATTGAAGTGCAATGTAAGTTGCTTTGGATAAAAGCGTCTGCCAAAATGTATAAATGTAAACTTGTCTTAAATCCCAAAATAGGCTAGGATGTTTTATGAATGTATGGGGTTATTTCAAATTAATTGTGATGAATAATTATAACATAACACCTAGAACACAATAACAATATATATATATATATATATATATATATATATTCAGTAATTATCAATGATCGATAATATAAACATGTGTGAACAGCTTGTAATAAAAAATAAAATAAAATAAATAGACCTTCCAGACCTTCCCTGACTTCCTAGGTTGCCTATGAAAGCCTGTAGACTGATTTTTACATGAGGGACTCGGATTGTTTTTATCAGGTTTAACTCGTTTGAAGTGCTTGTACTAAATTATTACACTCTCAGATATAAGAAAAAATCCTATCTCTTGCTTTGGCTACCATACAGACCTCCAGGGCCCTAATCTAATTTCCTAAAAGAGTTTGCTGATTTTTTTCTCAGACTTATTGGTCAACGTCGATAAAACATTGATTGTCTGTGATTTTAACATTCACGTTGATAATACAAAAGATGCGTAAGGGGCTGTGTTTACAGATTTACTAAACTCCTTTGGGGTCAAGCAAAACGCCAGACCCACCCATCGTTTTAATCATACACTAGATTTAATTATATCGCATGGAACCAATCCTATGGATGGATATACTTTAGATATTCAACCGAAAAGTGATGATATCACTGATCACTACCTTGTTATCGGCCAGGAAGAACAATTCTCCCAAATACTATAGATGGATTCGCAAATAACCTACCTGATCCTTCTCAGCTTCTCAGTGAACCCGAACACACAAATGAACTAGAGGAAATGACTAGCAGTATGGGCACCATTTTCTCTAGTACATTTAAAAACTGTTGCACCGATCAGATTAAAAAAGGTTAGAGAGAAAAGTACTGCACCATGGTACGCTATCAAGACAGAAACTCGTAATCTAGAGCTTAAATGGAAACAAATTCATTTAGAGGTATTTAGGATCGCATGGAAAGACAGCACTTTCCAATATAAAAAGGCTCTAAAAGCATCCAGGGCCGACTAGCAAACTAGTAGAAAATGACCAAAACAATCCAAGATTTTTATTTAGTACAGTGGCGAGATTAACAAATAAATAGACATCAACTGAACAGTTTAGTAGTAATGCACCAATGCTACATTTTTTTGTCGTGATCATTTGTTAACAAACAAGTATTCATTAATACATTTTAGCTAACTGTGATTCAGACTACATTTCTAAAATACATACCTTAATAGACAGTTACCTCTGATAACAGATAACTCTAAATTGTAATGTAGACATGCATTTTCTGTAAAGCTGCTTTGAAACTGTGTGTATTGTGAAAAACGCTAAATAAATGTGAATTGAATTGGATTGAATTAATGACTTTTTGAATTTCTTCACTGAGAAAATCGAAAGCATCAGGAATACAATTGTAAATGTACTACCTTTAACAGCATAAATATACATAATAAAGGCTAGATGTCTTACGGCGGAGTCTCTAACGTCATAACCCGGCGGCCATTTTGTCACAGGCTTTCTGGCAGGCTCTGTGGTTCCTGATGTAAGGTAAGTGATCCATAGACATGTATAAAGGCTAGATGGCTCAAGGCGGAGTCAGCTGTGTCGTCACTTTGGCGGCCATCTTAGGTCAGGAGACTGCGCTGCTGCTCCCTGCTGCTGTGGACGGAAGGTGAGTGACATATGCTCGTAACTTGCTGAATTCTTGACGGATTTACAAACGGTTTGGTTTATTACAAACCTTATTTAACGTGGCTATGATTTGTGCTGATGCCGATGTTTAAATTGTAGCTTCACGTTTTGAGAAACGCTTAACATTGCAGCGTAGCTGTGTTTCATGGCATCCCTGACGTTTATGACACACCAAGCCGTTTGAAAATCGGTTGAAAATTTAGCAAAATATAGTTATTTCAGCACTACATGCAAAATAGACTTTAATGTTATAACTGGACGAGCGGTCCTGTCTTAAGATGGCCGCCGTGTGACGTCGTCGGGTCCCATTGGCTCTCAGCGCCGGTAAGCCATCTAGCCTTTATACATGTCTATGGAGTGATCTGCACGAACACAAATTGGCTAGTTGCACGTGGCCCGCCATGTTGGATTTCCGAACAGCGAGTGTGCGGATAGACACTTCCGGTTTTGCATTACGCCCGGTGCAGGGAGCCGGAGAAAAGCCGAAAATTATCTCTTATAGTTGTTGATAGAATCAATTTTATCACTTAAATACTACCAAGATCCATATTACTATCACACGAGCCAACGGCAATTAAATGCATGGACGCATAGTCAGATTAATGAATGAAATACAACTGTTCAGAATAGAAGATTGTATTGGACTCATGCTGCATACACAATGACAATTATGCCATCTGTAAATATAGTTAAAACTACGATTAGAGTTGTTAAATAAAATACCCTGTGAACATTCACACGTTGCCTTGTGATAGGCTACAATTTATCTCCATAAATACTATTTTCTCAATTCTGCGCATATATTTTCACTTACTTACATCAATTGCTCGATCAATATTATCATCACATATTTAAAAATTTTAACTGTAGGGACCACAAACAATTTAATATAAGTTTGTGTATATTTTACACGTAGTAAAATACTGTATGTGCTGCTTACCAGACAGAGCAACTTAATGATTTATGAAACCGTACGCTCTTTAACTCATCTGACTTCCACAAAATAAATGCAGTAATAGAAAGCATAGAAACGCACAGGTGAAATACACTGAAAATTATATGCATTTAAAAATGTGGTCGGGTTGAAGTCATCCCCCCTGGATCTTCTGCATCCACTCAGCCCGTACCGCAGCGTCAGCGGGGAATGCATGAAAGCTTACTTTGTTGTAACGTGACGAAACGGTACATATATAACGGCACACAACAATGAAGTGCTGAGGCTGTCACCCTCTTGAATCCTAATGAAGACTGAAAAATTGACTGTTTAATGTTATTTTTTAGTATTATTTTTCTTTATTAATTTTCTTTATAATTTCATAATGTATTTTGTGAAGTCAGACTATGTTTGTACATGTGTGCTGAGCAGAGAGCTGGTAAAGTTATATTTTGCTTAAAGGTATGCAATGTTCACTTAGCGGAGATGTTCCAATGATGATGATACTTCAAATGTGTACAGTTCGTATGTTCTTTGCAAGGAGAATGTTTCAACTGATGCAAATGTACCATTTGTATAACACTAATGTATACACCACTAATGTATACACTGAATAAATAGTTTCTTAATGTGGATAGTGGATTGACCATGTGCATTAGGTAGACATTCCATCTTTAAACATAAGCAATATGTTTTTCTACCTTACAAGGAAATTGTAAGTCTCTCTGTGATGTATATAAGCTGAATCGTATTGTACCAACTCAGAGAAGCATTAAGACATGATGATGGGGTGAGAGGAAGGAGGAAACAGAGATTATGGGGTAAGGAAGGAGAAACCCAGAAACCATTTACATCTAGCATGATGAGGTCAGAAGATAGATAATGGGGAATAGAGAAATCTAGAATGAAGACCTCCTCTCATGTAGCCTTATTCTTATATGCCTGTGTTTCTCTCTGTCTGACACATGACACGATCAAATAATAAATCTCTTGGCAAGATATCAGGTGTAGCTTCCGTGATTCAACAAATATGGGGGAAGCATGATTTTTAGAATCTACACCTAAAAACACTCATTGTGAAAAATTATCTCTCTGGTAAAGGAACTCGGTCGCTGTTGTCTCTCGCTCTCGCTGTCAGATCACCGGAAGTTTTCACCGGAAGTACTGGCCCGCACACTCAGGGTTCGAACGTCAACGGTCGCTATATTGTGCACAGAGCGAATACTCTTATCTCGCAGAAATCTTGACGGATGTACAAACGGTTTGGTTTGCCCTGAGGCAACGAACAATAAAACACAGTTTAAGTATATAAATAAAAACAAAATACATTTTTAAACAATCAAACATACTTATTTACACATGCATATATTTTTGAATATAAAGTTATTTTAACTTAAACATGTTAAAAAGTGATATTTATATTACTAATTGGTGGCACCGTGTACCATGGCTTTGCTTCATTAAAGGCCCCATGACATGGGGTTATTTTAATATTTTATAATGTTTCCTGGGTTGCCCTTATAATGTTAGTATGTTTTTTAGATCGAAAATAGTCATAATTTAGAAATAAAAGTCATTTTTCTTTTTAGACTGCGCTACCCCCAAACAAAAGGTCACACCCACTTCAGCCCCTCATTTCATTGAACAGACATGTCAGGTGATATTATACATTTAAAAAAATATATTTAAAAAAATTAAAGGGGTGGTGTGAGGTCCAAAAGGGTTGTTTGTTCCCTGAGGGCAACACCATGCCATAATAATAGATGTAGAGAGAGAGAGAATAGGCCAACATTAAATCTTATTTAATGAACAAATCAAACACAAACATGTAAGGCTTTTATTTGTACATATAACATTGAAACTATGGAGTGTGTTGTGGTTGCTTCATCTGCCAGAGCTTCTAACACAGGCTTCTTGCTGCTTTATTTTAAATAAGCACCAGGTGGCGCTGTTCTCGACACTTTCGAAGCTTTGAATCTTTTCCCGGAACAGTCAGGGGAAAGCCGTTTCATGAGGCTTCATTTCCCCATCCCTTGGAGCGTCTTATCTCTGAAATTTGTTTGTCTGAATGACTGTGGACCTCCATGTCTTCACAGGTGCTCCAAATCAGTGACCATGACTGATCAGGTGACAAGCAGCCGGTTTGCTGCGGCTGGTGCACTCTGGGAAGTGTAGTTCTTTGAGACTCATTCCTGAGATTCAGCTCAACAAGTGTAGGGGGTATTGGATCTAATAAACATGTTGTTGGTTTAGATGCAATGATAAGTGTTTTTTTTTTTTTACTCTTCCTAGTTGTAAATCACTGCAATTGTTCATGAGGGGCGATAATTGAGGCTGAATCATAAAACGCTGTCAAACATAGAAATACATAATAAAGGTTAGATGTGTCGTCCGTGCTGCTGGCTAATGGAGGTCGACGTCCGCACACGGCGGCCATCTTGTCACAGTCAGCTCGCTCACTAGTAACATTGTGTTTTAATGGTGCACGTACTTTTTAAATAACCATAACTTGCTCAATTTTCTACCAATTTTCAAACGGGTTGGTTTGTTATAACGTCAGAGACGTAGTTATGACACTGCATATGAATAATTATAATATTATATGTTTCAACATGTTCAAGCATCCAGAATTATAGCCAGGCTAATAACGTTTGTAAACTGTGCAGTTAGACCGCTTTTGTTCAGGCAATATCATATGGTTAAGACCAAGTTTGTTTTTACAAGTTCGTAAAACTCAAAGAATGCGCATTATGTGTCATAATTTATGTTTCATTATTGTTGTTGTTGTTATTATTATTATTATATTTATTATTATTATACTGCCACAGAGAATGATGGGAAATGTAGTTTGGTCACTCATGCTTTTCTAACACAGTCTCACCCCAAAACGTCACATACTGACGGGTCTTGACCATACGGCAACATACGACGAAAAGGGTACCCTTTAACGTCCATGTTTGACGATTCGGGTATGGTTGGGTTTAGGTATGCGTTAGGGTACCGCTAGGAGGCGCTGCTGGTGCGCTTATGTCTGCGTCTCATATTGACGTTATAGAGGTACCCTTTTCGTTGTATGTTGACGTATGGTCAAGACCCGTCAGTATATGACGTTTTGGGGTGAGACCGGGCTGGCTTATCAGCTCATTAAGCTTATCATATTAAACTGGCTAAATGAGTAGTGTTTTCTGGCAAACTACAGAAAATTACTTTTACTTTTAATTCAGAATTAAAGGAACACGCCGATTTTTTGGGACTTTAGCTTATTCACCGTATCCCCCAGAGTTAGATAAGTCCATACATACCCTTCTCATCTCCGTGCGTGCCGTAACTCTGTCTGACGCACACACCGCTAGCCTAGCTTAGCACAAAGACTGGAGGTAAACGGCTCCAGCTAGCATACTGCTCCCAATAAGTGACAAAATAACACCAACATTTTCCTATTTACATGTTGTGATTTGTAAAGTCACAGCGTGTATGTACTGTTCTCCTTGCATGTACAGATGCAATTTAACAGCCAGCCAAACTCCATCCATAAAGTACAGATGAGTCAGGATTCATCTTAGTCTTTGCCGTTTAATAAGATGCCAGGTACATTATGAATTAGGAGTAAAACTGTAAATAACAGCAAATAAACAATAATCAGAACAATAATACAATGACTAAAGAACATTCATGCAGTTCTGAAACTCGTATATGAAAATACACCAAATTAAATCAGTGTCATCAATTTACTTAAATGTAATTATCAGATAACAAAGAAAATAGCAATAAACGCGGATATTGACTCATATAGTGAAGTTATCGAATCAAACTAGAATGAAATCAACACACATTGAATGCTACACCAAAGAAAGGTTAGGCTAATAGCTAAAGGCTATCACCATTACATTAAATCAAAGCTTAGAATAAACCTGTCACAAATATATGCAAATATGTATCATCAAGCATTATGCAATGAAGAATTAACTTACAGATGATGCTTTTACAAATGCAAAACAAAGGATGGCATCCAAAGATTGAGGAGAAGCTAACTGAGTGAAATGTGATCACTATTTTTTCTAGAGAACTCCCACAGGGGGGCGCCAGAACAAACAATACAAGTGACAAGTATACTTGGAGCAGAACACTCCCCGCCAGACATCCTTATGGATGTCTCACTTAAGTCTTAATGTTCCTTAGACAACAGAAGAACAACCTCTGTGATTGGTCTGAGATACTTTACTTCCTTTCCAGATCCATTTTTAGTAACTTTCAACTGAACCTTGCGTACTCTCCCATCAGTGCTTGGAAATACTTTGGACACAAGAGCAATAGGCCATTTGTTACGAGGGCTCTGATTGTCTTTTAGAAGTACAAGATCTCCTTCTTGAATGTCAGGTTGGGTAGTATTCCACTTGCGACGACTTTGTAGTGTTGGGAGATATTCACGTCTCCAGCGATACCAAAAAATTGTCAGCAAGACTCTGCACCTGCTTCCACTGTTGTCTGAACATGTCACTACCTGAGAAGTTCCCAGGAGAAGGAGGAGCACCAACCTTCTGAGTCAGAAGCATTGCAGGGGTCAGTATAAGAGGTGAGTCCGGGTCTGAGGAGATTGGAACTAAGGGCCTTGCATTAATTATTGCCGAAATTTCAGCCATAAATGTGCATAGAACCTCATGTGAGAGGGGACGAGACCCATACTGCATCAACATTGATTCCAGAATCCTCCTCACTACACCTATCAAACGTTCCCAAGCTCCCCCCATGTGTGAAGCATGGGGCGGATTGAATTCCCATGAGCAAGAGCAGTTTGTGAGGTACTCTTGCATCTCTGGGTCCTTCACCATTTTGGAGAATCCCAGTTCTTTGCTTGCAGCTACAAAGTTAGTTCCACAATCTGACCGGAATTGTCTCACAGGCCCTCTAATGGCAAAGAATCTCCGTAGTGCATTTATACAGCTGGAGGTGTCAAGGGATTCAATTACCTCTATGTGAACAGCTCGTGTGGACATACAAGTGAAAAGAATAGCCCAACGCTTGCTCTCTGCATGACCTCCTCTTGTACGACGAGCTGAGACTGAGAAGGGGCCAAACACATCCAAGCCAACATAAGTGAAAGGTGGGGATGGACTGAGACGCTCCTCTGGAAGATCTGCCATTTTTTGACACTCCGTATTCCCACGCAACTTCCTACATACAACACATTTATGTATGACACTACTAATACATCTCTTTCCATTAATCAGCCAGAATCCTGCAGTGCGCAGAGCTCCTTCGGTGAAAAGACGGCCCTGATGCTTTACTTGATCATGGAAGTGACGAATTAGTAAGGTGGAGATATGATGTCGTCCAGGTAAAACAATGGGGTATTTTTTCATCACTGACCACAGGTGCATGTGTTAAACGACCACCAACTCTGATTAGCCCATCTTCACCCAAAACAGGATTCAACTTAATTAGAGGACTATTCTTAGAGATTTCAACTTGTTTCCTCAGAGCACTGTACTCTCCTGGAAAGGCAGACTTTTGGACCGAAAGAAGGATGACCTTTTTGGCTTGGGCCAACTCACTCAGGCAATAAGGTTGATGACATTTATGCCAGCTTGTATGTTTGCAGGTCTGTCCTTTAGACATAGAATGAAAGGATCGGGCAACATGGATCAAGCATGTCACTGCTCTCAACAGAGACTTCCATGTAGAAAAGCGCTCAAAACGTTCTGGATCAAGTGGTTTCTCAGTTATACTTGTGGCAGCAGTGCTCACTTGAGGTAAAGGACGAACCTCGGAATCTGTCTCTGGACTCACCAGCTCAAAGGTGTCTTGCAAGGTTCGATCACTTTCCAAAGGTCTATAAAGAAAGTCTGGTCCTGTCAGCCACATGGTGTCAGTGAGAAGAGGAGCTGAAACAGACCTAGAGGCACAGTCAGCTGGATTGTGCTCAGTAGGAACAAAATTCCATTGCTCAGCCTTTGATGATTGCCTGATTCTTTGAACACGATTGTGCACATACACATAGAACCTCCTACTTTCATTGTGTATGTAACCCAATACGACCTTGCTGTCGCAGAAAAACTTCACAGAGTCTGGTTCAAAATCAATCTCGTCCAAGATGAAATCTGAGATCTCGACAGCTAACACAGCTGCGCAAAGTTCTAACCTAGGAATAGTAGGTTCATCTGGAGGTGTCAATTTAGCTTTACCTAAGACGAAACCAACGTTGGTCTGTCCATCTTCATGGATAGTCTTAAGGTATGCTACTGCTCCAATAGCCTTGAAAGAGGCATCTGAAAAAATGCACAACTCTGTAAATTTTGCCTTTGAGAGTGACTTCAGGCTATATGTCCTCTGAACATTAATTTTTTCCAGGTCTTGCAATGAATTTCTCCACATTTCCCACTCTCTGCATTTCTCTTCTGGGAGGGGCTCGTCCCAGTTATCTATTCCCTTTGACAGCTCTCTTAACAGGAATCTTCCATGAATCGTGACAGGTGCTGCAAAGCCTAAGGGGTCATACAAGCTGTTAATAGTGGAGAGAATCCCACGACGAGTCAAGGGTTTGCTGTTATCTGGTGAGTGGAATGTAAAGGTATCTGTTGATATTCTCCAGTTCAGGCCAAGGCTTCGTTGAGCAGGCATGGTTTCATCTCCGAAATCAAGATCTTTAACACCTTCAGCACAGTCTTCAGGTGGAAAGGCTGCCAACACTAATGGGCTGTTGGACATTATCTTGTGAAGCCTTAGATTTGATTCTGCCAGGGACGCTTGTGTCCTCCGAAGTAGATCAACAGCTTCAAAGGCTGTCGGAAATGATCTCAGACCGTCGTCCACATAAAAATCTCTCTTCACAAAGTTGTAGGTGTCAGTTCCATGCATAGGCTCCCCTTCTTTGGCAGCCCGATGAAGTCCGTAGATAGCCACTGCTGGGGGAAGGGCTATTTCCGAATACATGGACTTTCATCCTACATTCAATTACATCCTTGTCGAGATCATTGTCACGGAACCACAGGAACCTCAAATAATCTCTGTGGTTTTCTTTCACTGTGAAACAGTGGAACATCTGCTGTATATCTGCAGTCACAGCAACAGGCTCCTTCCTGAATCGAATCAGCACACCTAACAATCTGTTGTTTAGATCTGGTCCGGTCAAAAGGACGCTATTCAGAGAAAGACCCTGATATTGGGCGCTGGAGTCGAACACCACTCTGATTTGGTTGGGCTTTTTAGGATGATAAACCCCGAAGAATGGTAAATACCAGCGTTCCTGGTCATCACTTAGGGGAGAAGCATACTCTGCATGATCATTTTCAAACAACCTTTGCATGAAGTCTGTGAATTGCTGTTTCATCTCTGTTTTTTTCAGCAAAGTCCGACGAAGAGAGCAGAGCCGAGTGAGAGCATGTTCTCTGTTATTGGGAAGTTGAGGCCTTGGGTATCTGAAAGGAAGTGGACCCACCCAGCTATTGTCACTATCTCTGGAAAACTCACTGTCCATGATCTCCAGGAAGAGATGATCCTCAACAGATAGAGCAAGCTTGTTGTCATCCCTTGTGCGTCTGAACACCGAACAGCCGAGGTGATTTTCTCTGTTTGCACCCTTGTAGATATGCGGGATACCTTGTACTTCAGATGTGAGACCCAAGTTATCCTTCAAGTTAATGTGACCTTGACATGGTGGAAAGTATGAGGTTCTACCATTGTCCAGCACATGTGTCTTGTAACTCAACACACTTGGTTTGTGAGAATTACCCAAGCATACATCTCCAACTATAAGCCAGCCTAAATCGGTTTTAATCGCAAAAGGAGCATTATGAGGCCCATTTATCTGGCGTCTCACCTTATGTACTCTCAGAGCATCGCGACCCAACAGCATGAGGATCTGGGCATTGTCATCCATTTCTGGAATCTCAGAGGCTATTCTTCTAAGATGAGGATGATTTTGAGCAACCTCTGAGGTAGGTATTTCTGCCCTGTTATCTGGAATATCGTTGCACTCGATTAGAGTAGGTAGAGCCAGGCTAATATCACCGCTAACTGGCTCTATGTGAAATCCATCAGCTCTCCTTCCAGAAGCTTCAATAGTTCCGGCACAAGTTTTCATGAGATAAGGAGAAGCCAGACTATTAATGCAGAAAAGCTCGAAAAACTCTGATCTTACTAGTGACCTGTTGCTCTGGTCGTCGAGCATTGCATACATCTTGACAGCGGCTTCTGGTCTGCCCGTAGGATACACTCTAACTAAGCATATCTTAGAACAAGATTTACCTGCTGATCCTTCTCCACAGACTTTAGTACAGGCACTGTTCACATAAGGTGATGAACGTTCTTCCTCCCCGCCATGCTTTGAAGAGGTTGAGATTTTGGAGACCCATGGGGCTGGTCCTGGGTGGAGGGCAGTGATGTGGTCTTCACTATCACATTCTGTACACTTCACTGAAGCTTTGCAATTGCGTGCAATGTGGGAAGAAGATGCACAACATCGAAAGCAGATACCATATTCCTTTATGTAGGCCTTTCGTTCCTCCAATGGCTTCATCCGGAAACCACGACACTTTTTCAGTGGATGAGGCTTGTTGTGTATTGGGCAGTTCTTAAGATTTTCATCACTGGTGCCTGAGTCCTTACTGGGGTAGGCATTTTGAGAAACATCAATTTTATGAACTGAAATGGGCATCCTCAGATGTGTTTGTTTGCTCAAGAATTGCTCACCTTTTGGAGGACCGCTAATTGTGAAGCTTGGATCGTTTCTGGCTTTTGCCTCATAACAGACGAAGTTAACAAAATACCAGAAAGGAGGAAAGGAGGCATTATACTGTTCTTTATATTTCATGCCGTGAGAGAGCCATTTCTCTTGAAGAAAGTGTGGTAGCTTTTCCACTATGGGGTTTATTCCTCTAGCAGTATCCAGATATGTTAGCCCGGGCAGATAGCCATCTTGCTTAGCCGCCTTTAGTTCTGTCAGGAGATCACCTAACTCTCTTAACTTGATAAAGTCCTTACTAAGAACCCTGGGGAAGTTTTCAAGCCTTTGCAGAAGTGAATTTTCGATTATCTCAGGCGCACCATAGCATTCTGTTAATCTTTCCCAGGCGACGTATAGGGCTGCCTTAGGATCTCTGACATGAACTGACCGTAACCTTTTCACATGGTCAGATGATTCTTTGCCAAGCCACCTAATAAGCAGGTCCAGCTCTTCACCAGCTGTCAGGCCTAAACCCTCTGTGGCTCCAACAAAAGCTGATTTCCATGCTCTAAAACTCTCAGGTCTGTCATCAAACTTAACGAGACTTGTATTTACAAGCTCACGACGTGCTAAATATTTAGCTAAGTCCAACATACCAGAGGCTTCTGGCTGGTGAAACGGTACTGAATGTGGCCATGCCGAGATAGGTTCCCTCTGAGAGAAACATGAAGCATGAGGATCATATGTTTCCTGTTTAACTTCATCTCTGAACCGATCAAATGGCTGAGATGGCAATTCAGTGAAAGAATCCTGTGTACGATTCATTTTAATGGTACTTTGACCAGAACAGTTGGGGTCTGAGGCCTCAGGGTAGAGCTTGTTGCTGTAATTTGAATTCTGTATGTCTATTTCTTTTGGCTCATTTAGGTCTACCCCGCTTTGTGTTTCAACGTAGTCTTTGGTGCGCTCTACTTTGCTATGTGAAGACACAGAGAAGCTGTCACTGGAAACACTGTCCTCAATTGATGCTACAGCTGCTTCTAGCACTTCTGCTTCGGCCAGAGCAGCAGCTTGTTCCTTTTCATGTTGGAGCACCTCCAAATCTGCTTCCATTTTGGCCGTGTCCAGTTTATGGGTCATTTCTAATTTAATCTTGTCCAGTTTGATTGCATTCTCTTTCTTTACAAACAATACACGAGTACGTGCTGCTTCTGCTTGAGCCCGTGCAGTGGCTGCAGCCATGCTAGCTGACATCCTTGATGATCTTGATGAACGTGATGAACGTGAGCGCTTTGAGCCCGCCTCAGAAGCTCGGTCTTCTGTGTTCATGGTTTTCTCTGCGTTTTCCTCAGCAAAGGCTGTAGGTTTCCCGTCGTGGTTCATGGTACAAATATGACTGCAATCTTCTGCCATGTAACTTGATTTGCTTGTAGGATTATCATCTTTTTACTGTACTGTTCTCCTTGCATGTACAGATGCAATTTAACAGCCAGCCAAACTCCATCCATAAAGTACAGATGAGTCAGGATTCATCTTAGTCTTTGCCGTTTAATAAGATGCCAGGTACATTATGAATTAGGAGTAAAACTGTAAATAACAGCAAATAAACAATAATCAGAACAATAATACAATGACTAAAGAACATTCATGCAGTTCTGAAACTCGTATATGAAAATACACCAAATTAAATCAGTGTCATCAATTTACTTAAATGTAATTATCAGATAACAAAGAAAATAGCAATAAACGCGGATATTGACTCATATAGTGAAGTTATCGAATCAAACTAGAATGAAATCAACACACATTGAATGCTACACCAAAGAAAGGTTAGGCTAATAGCTAAAGGCTATCACCATTACATTAAATCAAAGCTTAGAATAAACCTGTCACAAATATATGCAAATATGTATCATCAAGCATTATGCAATGAAGAATTAACTTACAGATGATGCTTTTACAAATGCAAAACAAAGGATGGCATCCAAAGATTGAGGAGAAGCTAACTGAGTGAAATGTGATCACTATTTTTTCTAGAGAACTCCCACAGGGGGGGCGCCAGAACAAACAATACAAGTGACAAGTATACTTGGAGCAGAACAGTGTACAAATAACAAGGTCACATGAGACACAGCCATCTTCTAACCGTATACATACTGGGAACTATATTCTCAGAAGGCGAAGCACTGCTACTTCTGCGGAGGGATTTGCTCGCAGCGCCTGAGACGCCCCGTGGTGAGGAGCAGAGAGTTCGCTCAGAGTATTGCACTAATCACTCCACCCAAGTAGCTTCGCCTTCTGAGTAGTTCCCAGTATGTATACGGTAAGACGTCGGCAAAAGGGGTCTATATTATTAACTTGTCATTATCTCTAGGTTATGTTCCAAGATCGATCAAGCTGGCAGTTATGAAGCCTCTCATTAAAAAAACACAATTAGATCCAATGCAATTAGCAAATTATAGACCTTACATTTATGTCTAAACCCCGGAACACACCAAGCTGACGGTCGGCCGTCAGGCAGTTTTTGTTTGTTGGCTGACTAAGTTTTCTCAGTGTGTTCCGCACGTCATCTGAAGTTGGTCCTCGTCTGCTTTTTTTCCGGCCGATTCGACATGTTGAATCGGCGTCGGAGCTCGTCGGTCAGTCTGGCCATCTGATCATTCTGGTTGGCTGTTCAGCTGGTGAACCAGTGCATGAGAAAAAAAACTGAGGTGACGCAGCAAGTAAACGGCGAAGTCAAGAGGGAACACACAGAACGCTCTTCTCATTTGTTTGCATTTCCATGTAGCTCTTCCGGTTTCCCGCTTTGAGTAACTAAAACAGACTACTGCCACCTGCTGGTACGGAAATGTATTTCCTCTTACGCAGGCTCAGAACAGACGTGCTACTTGGCTGTTGGGTGTCAAGCTGCTTGGTGTGTCAGAGCAACTATGGACTCAGACGCTGCCGGCGTGAGCCGCCCCCGCAGTCTGCTTTTGTCGCCACTAGTTCGTTGGCACCAGCTTGGTGAGTTCTGGGCTTTAAATACAAGAACAAATTGTGTCCGTTCAAATGTGCTCTTTTTTGCAAAAAAAAAATCCGTCTGGATTCAGGCCCCATCATAGCACAGAAACTGCGCTCGTTAAAATTACAAATGACTGACTTCTAGCGTCTGACCAAGGCTGTATCTCAATACTAATTTTACTATAGATCATAAAATGCTCTTAGATCGACTACAAAATTACACTGGTATTCGGAGACAGGCATTAAGGTGTCTTTTTTTTCTTTTCTTTTTTTAAAGGGGAGATAAGATAATGTCAGTAAATTATGGAGTGCCGCAAGGATCTGTGTTAGGCCCTCTGCTATTTTCAGTATATATGCTGGCAATTGGTAATATTATATGAAAACATGGAATTTGTGTCTACTTTTATGCCAATGATACTCAGTTATGTACATTCAATATTTGTAGGAGTTTCCCTTTCAGGCGCAAAATTTATGGCAGGAGAGTATTTAAATGAATCATGAAAGGTGATTTACTAAGGTTTGCGCTCGTCAATTACTGGTGTGTGCACCATTATTTACCACCCAAAACTGATAATTTACCATCTTAAACCAGACACTACCAGTTAGATTGCATTGGTTATTATGGAAATGATCTGACTGCTTCTGTATTCTTTAATTTGCATGTCATCTGTAGATCACGCACAGAACTTTCCACTCCCATATGCGCTGTTTTGGAATTGCGCTCTCATGCTAATTTGCCCTGTTTAGTAAATCTGCTCAATAAAGTATTGCTACTGACCTATAAGGCCCTAAACGGTTTAGTTCCTGTGTATTTAAAGTCTGTGTAAAGGCAAGTCAGAGATTTGTTTCTAAACACATTAGAAATGTTAGAAATGTATAGCTGAAAACTCGTTACAAAGACTGTGAACTATAGTATACTGAATTGTGTTAGACCGTTAAACAGTTTTTCACCATTTTTGTGTTCAGGATTTTTCTATATACTGTAATCATTATGTTCACAGCTTAATGAGCTCATTGTTTCTGCCTAAAATTAATACATGATGTTAGCTAACTGCATGATTTGTATTATCTTAGAACTGTACATTTCTAAAATATGGACATTACTTGTAATGCAGAAACATACATCCAGAATTGTAATGCAGAAACATAAGTCCTCTGAGGGGATCGTGGAGGCCCTTCCGACACGGTTCCCATGGCCACTCGAAGGGACGTCTCCGCCATGGCCGCCCGAAGGGTCTTTCCCACCATGGCCGCCCGAAGGGTCTTCCCCGCCATGGCCGCCCGAAGGGTCTTCCCCGCCATGGCCGCCCGAAGGGTCTTCTCCGCCATGGCCACCCGTAGGGTCTTCTCCGCCATGGCCACCCGTAGGGTCTTCTCCGCCATGGCCACCCGAAGGGTCTTTCCCCCCATGGCCGCCCGAAGGGTCTTCCCCGCCATGGCCACCCGAAGGGTCTTCTCCGCCATGGCCACCCGAAGGGTCTTCTCCGCCATGGCCACCCGAAGGGTCTTCTCCGCCATGGCCACCCGAAGGGTCTTCTCCGCCATGGCCGGCGATTCCATCCTGGAGTCTCCTGTCTGTCCTCTCCCTGTCCACCTTCCGGTCACAGACTTCAGGATACCCACCCTCCCTCCCGTGTTCTGGCTTCTACGGCGCGGTTCGCGCCTAGTGGGAGGAGGGAATAATGTCATCGTCTGCACCACTCTGTCTTCGTCTGCACTACACTTCCCAGAATCCCTCTTGTCTTCACACCTGAACTCACTTCCTCATTACCCACCTGTTCATCGTCTTGTTCATCTGTCTCACCTGTTTCTGTTCATCAGTTTAAAGTTTATGTTGGAATCTTCTGCCTTCATCTTTTTCATCATCTTACACCATACCGTAACACAAATAAATGTGAATTGAATTGTTTTGCAATGTGTCATTTTATTATATACTGTAATATACTTTAATATACTGTATATACTTTAACCCTATTATTAGTAAAGACAGTCAAATCTGGGATAAAGTTCAGGAACGTCTCAAAGGAGGCAGTACAAACACTTCTTTTATAATAAGCAGTTCATGTAAAACAAAAAAATTGCAACGCAAAAAAAAAATCTAAGCATAAAGCTAAATATATCAGCTCAAACCAGCAGTATTGGAGATTCTTTTAACTACAGTTTTTTACTCATTTGTTTATATTATAAAGTATTGCAGGTACTTTCCAAACCAAGCTAATTGCAATCAAGCATTTGTTTATATACACAGGTTTCTTGTATACAAACAATACCGGATGCGCGCGCATCCAAGAGGCAAGACCGCTATATGTTATGCCGAGTTCTGTAAAAGAACATTGTAATTAACGTAGATTTCGCATTGTTTGTAAATTCTTGTTGACTCAATAATAAACTGCAATTTCAGAGTTGAATCTGTTTGCTTGTGTTTTATTTGCATATTAATATAACATTATGTAAAAAGTTAGTTAGTTGACTAGTATGAAATTGTCCAACTAAGTTTGCGAATCATAAAAACATGACATACCCTATGCATTTAGGTTAGTTTACAGCACAACAGCTCCGCGTCATCTCTGCTTCTGCTAGATAGCCGTAAAGACTGTTGCTTTCTGCCTCTTAGATGCGCGCGCATCTACGTGATGACGTTGCACAGAAACCCGTGTATAGCATTTGCTTACATCAAACACAAAGCAATATTTTATCTAGGCAAAAATCAATACTTAGTCACTTATATAAACTATAGGCAAATAGCATTTCTTACAACGGTTGCTTTTACACAAGAGCATTTGGAGCAGAAATAAGTCTGTTTCGTTTTATTTGGAGTGAATGCATTTCCCAGTGCTTACAACCAAGTCCACTTGAGAAAGTATATGGGGTTCAGTTCATGTTAAATCTGGTTGGTTTGAATGTAATCTGCCGTGAACCACAGAAATGAACAGCTCTTGATGATTATGAGGTTATTTCTCAGCGCCCTAAATACAGTATTCTCAGTCCCTTCAATCAGAAATGCACAGGTGCGGGAAGAAACACAGAAGACAGTGTCCATGATCAAGCTTCTACAGAGGTTTATTGTTCAGCTGGGTATATACATACTAAACACCAAGGATACATTAGTATAAAGAATATCATGAGCTAACAGGTAAAGAATGCTTAAGGAACAACAGGCAAATATGTCTCCATAGATGAGGGAGGGGGAGAAATGGTGTAGTAAGTACTAGTGAAATGCACAGCCAGTACTTTACTTATATGAGAACGGAGAGCAAGTTTTACCCTCACAATGATGTATAATTTTCTACTTTGCATGCTTTTGGTCACGTTAATAGTGAAATGTATTTTCTTAGCTGTTTGTCTATTTGTAGAGCAGTACAATACATCTTGCAATACATTCACAGGAGACAATAGTGTGAAAGTAAATAAAATAAAATAAAATAAAAATATTTGGTATAATTCTCAAACATCTACAGTTTCAATTGAAGCAAATGTGCCGTATTGTGTCGAGACTTCGAAACAATCCGACACCCGTCTCCATGGTGACCCCTAGTGGTCAGAACAGTGTAAATGCAACAAAACCCGGGCCAAACACGCATCTGATTAAAACACCTTTTACAAATCTATTGCAAAATGTTTTTTATTGAAAGTAAAATCTAATCTAAAATGCCATTATCTAATCATCCTTTAAGAGTATCAAGTGTCTATATGTTCTTTTATCAATTGTCAGTTTGTTTTGTTTGTTCTAGGAAAGGCTCAGCTAAACAGGTCAATAAGAGAATATTAACTACTATTATTCATTTTAATTATACTAAAGTCTAATTAAAACGTTTAAAAAAAAATGCATAAACTGATCAGAGATCAGGTAAAACCCACAGACACTTGTTTATTGGTTCTCAGTGAATCATCGCCCGCAGCGGTGAACCATTTAAATGTTTCGAAACAGTTATGACGTCATGAAGCCTCGTTCACTGAAATCACGTGACTCTGGCAGTTTAATACACGCTCCGAACCACTGATTCAGAACAAAAGATTCGTTAAGGTTTCGAACTGATCGTATAGATCAGTTTCTGCTGTGTAGAATTGAACTATATATTTCTTTAAAATGTTGAATCTATTCTGTGAACTACTTCTTTGAGCAGTTTCAATACGCTATATTTAGTTTAGTATATGCCACATCACTGAAGTATGGGACATAATCTCATTTCAGCTGTGTATTGTGGACCAGAGTCCTTGTTAATTGTTCCATTAAATGTATTTATCCAGACTCTTAATAGCTTCCTTTTGAGAGTATCTTCTCCATTCAGCTGGAATCTTGCCTGGTCCCTGATAGGTTTTTCCATAGTGCTTTTCCAGATCTTTCTGGAATTCACACACAAACCACTTCCAGTACGGCAGCTCAGAGAGATCCGGGGTGATACTCCATGACGCATATTTAGGACCTGCTTTTCTGTATTTCTTCAAGGGGATTTTAACATCTGAGCTATTAAAAAAAGATCGATCACTGGCTACTGCTGATGTACAGATGTCAATAGATAGGTTTGTTGTTCCTTTGTAAATCCACCCATTCAGTCCATCATTACGATGGAAAGGAACACTGTGATCTCCAGGATGGCCTTCTGTTGTGTTTGTGCAGATCGCTGCACAGAAAGGACACTGAACCCAACAGCAGTCACAGAGGTGTTCGATCAGAAGCTCATCTGGTCTGTCTGTGTGTTCCAGCTTTACTGGAAAAGTTTCTGTGCTGAATTTACTGCGTATGTCAGATATTATAGAAGGAAGTTCTTCTCTTATCACATCTTCTAGGAAGCTGACATCAACATCATCATGACTCACTCCAGTGAGGTCACTTACAGAGAATACCAGCACATCAGAGAGCTGGAGTGTGAAATGAATCAACCATATATCAGCTTCTCCATTGGTCTCTTTAACATGTTTTGTGGATTCGTGTGCTGCGTTTGTGATCTTCTGCTCCAGCAGTTTAATGCTGTTTTCCATCTTGGGTCGAACACTATCTTCAAATCTTTCAGTGATGTACTGACTGACTTCATCTCTGATGAAATTCTTAAAGTGTTCTCTGGGATTTTTAATGTAGGTGATGTAAGCTTTGAAATCATGGTTTTCTGCCAGCGTCCTCAAGATGTGTTTCTCCAGGTTTGATCGGTTCCCTTTTAGTGATTCATAATTTGTCCTCATTTCATCTGCTAAAGCTTTGGCAGTTTTTTTTGTAGATATTCTGCTGAATGGACTCTTTAAGTTTATTACAAACAAACACACCAAAAATAGCAGCTGATGTTGCTCCTTGACAGTATTTCTTGAAAATCCTGTAATACTCTTCACTCTTCCTCTCAAAATAGAGAACCGGATCATTGGCTTCCCTGAACATTTTGTATTGATCAGTGAATGTCTTGATTGTTTTGTGACATATGAAAAGTACCAGATCCATGAAGAATTCACTTTTGAACACATATTTTCACATTTGGCCCTTCCTGATGCTGTGTTACTCTTGTCTTTATGTAATCTACGAGTTGTTGAATGCAGCTGTTGTTGTAGCCCACCTTTGCAATGTTATATGACTGAATCATTTTATCTGTGTGTTCAGTGATGTCTGTGATTAAAGATCTTATCTGGACTTCATCCTCTTCAGATAAAACACGACCGATTATCTCTTTACCTCGTTTGTAGATATTTTTTAAAGGTGTTGTATATCCACTGGATCTCTTTAACTGTACATATTCTGAATAGCTTGGCAAACAGATCATATCTTTGTGCTTACTTCTCTCTTTCATACGGTCCAAAGGGAGACTTCCATAGTTCTGAATAAGGATCTTTTCCACATCTCCTAATATGTCAATACATTTGACTAAAGGAGAGTCTCTGATTATCTCAGTTGTCTGTTGTTTCCAAAATGAATCGAACTGTTTTTTCATGAAATTTTCATCATTTGCTTGTTCTTTGAATTTTAAGGCAAGTTCTTTGCTCTTTTCAAAGACTGTGTTTTCATGATGTGTCCTCTCAGCATCCATCGTTTTCTTCAGGTGACGCTGCTGAAGAACCCCATTTAATTTCCTGTTAGTTTCTCTCACAATGTTTTCTTGAAGCTGTTTGATTTTTGTCTCAAAGAAACCTTTCCACTGACTCAATAAAGTTGCGTCTCTGTCTTTCTCAAAGAATACAGCCATGGTCTTTTTCACTTCTTCAAGTTTTGCATTCAGTTCTGTTTGAAGATCAGCTTCCTCAACATCATGAATTGCTTCATTTTCTAGTTTGTTGTGAAGTCTGTTTTCAATGTCCAGCATGGCTCTCCGAAGGCTCCAGGCCCACTTGCTGTATTCAGTCTCTAGTTTCTTGTATGTTGTGATTTCCAGGGAATTTTTGAAGCTGAACACAAATTGTTCATTAAGCAAAGCCTCCCACAGATCTTGAATACGGTCTCTTAGGTGCGTCAGCATTATGCCATCTGATTTTGAAGCATGTGTTTGGATAGTTTGCTTCAGTTCTTGAATGTTCTCGCAGTAGTTTGGGTTTGGTGGTGCCATGGGTGGGCTGCCGTCCCAGAGCTGAGCAAAATACCTCACATCTCTCTGTACATCAAACGCGATCACATCACTGAATCCTTCTGCATCACTGACTTCCTCTTTAGCAGCGAGTTTTGTCATATCATCCAGTTTCTCCTGCAGTCGTCTCCTTCCCTCTGTGTTTTTCTCTCCAGCTGTAATATCTGAGACATTCTGATGCACAAATATGCAGCTGGGAGTCAGTCTGACCTTCTTCATCCTCATGAAGGCCTGAACAACAATCTGAAGGATGTCCTGCATCTCAGATGGGTTTTCTCCAAAGATGTTGATCAGGGTCATATTTCCAAGACCAACAACAAATGTGGCCATTTCATTGTCACGATTTGTTGTTGACCTTCCAGCCAGTTCTGGTGCACGAAGTCCTTCAGTATCAACAACCAGAATATAGTCAAACTTCAGCTCAGTTTTCATCTCCTCTGATATTTTGACCAGCTGCATGAAAGCTCCTCTGGTGCATCTTCCAGCACTGACGGCAAACTCCAGTCCAAACATGGCATTCAGCATGGTAGATTTCCCAGAGCTCTGAATCCCTAAAATTGACAGTACAAAAACTTTCTGGTCTCCCAGTTTTTTAACAAGTTCATCTAGAACAGCAGTGACCCAGGTCAGAGGAATATGAGCAGCATCTCCATCCATCAGCTCCATTGGAAATCCAGAGATCATCATCTCTGCAGCAAGACTCGGGAGAGAACAGAAGTCAAACTGCAGATTGTCTTTCTTGTTCTTCGTCACAGATGACCACGATTCATAGATCTGACCGAACTCTCTCAGGATGTGCTCAAACCCAAAACTTGCTCTATTGATTTGCTCTGATATTTTTTCTAGGTTTGCCTGTTCAGTCCCTAGTAGTTTGTCAGGAGTCTTTTTCAATTCTAAGACTTTATTCCATGTCACATCATACTCATTATGAAGTCCACAGAGCTTCTCTGAAGTGAAGTCATGCAACAGGTTCATCATCCATCTGAGAAAATAGTTTTTTTCAATGTCTCTCTGTGATTTCATTGTTTCAATAAATGTTTTCATGAACTCACTCAGTCCTGGTTCCACTTGCTTTTCTCTTATATCTGTCATGTTCTTGAGTTTGGTACTTTTATCTTCCTCTAGATTTTCTCCTTGGAGATGATGCAGTTCTTTGTTGATTTTACACCAGTCATGCCACAGTTTCCCCTGACAGGGCAGGTTTGTTTCTTTAACTATTGATGGATCCTTTCCTCTCAGTAATCCCATGATCTGATCCGCTGCCTCTTTCCCTTTCCGACACTCTGGATCCTCCTCATCTACTCTGATTCCTGTTTGTTTGGCCACATCTTCAAGTTTGAAGGTAATTTTCTGCTCAGTCAGAGTCCTTCTGATAGTCTCTCTAATCTGATTAGATAAATCAGATTGGTTTTTGTTATGAAGACCAATTATGAATTTTCCATTTCCTAGTTCAGTTTCGTTACAGTGATTGTCAGTGAGCAGACAAATGAGAGGCCGAGGAGATTTGAAGAGTAATCTCACCAAACCTTTATACTGGTTCTTCTGTCCAAAATCTGGTAAGAAGAGGACGTTTACTGACGCCATACTGGTCAGAATCTCATATTGTTTCTCATTGGCTGCTGCATCACCATGAAGATTACAGAAAGCAACACAGTCATCAAATGCGTCAGTGTTTTTCCCAGAAGGGCAGTACCAGGCGATCTCCACCACACCGTCCATCAGTAATCTGGTTCTGCTGCCGCCTGAGCAGTTCCTGTGGAAGAACGTGTGGTGTTTCTCATTGATGAGGCCGTTTATCAGCTGAGACTTAGATGAAGATACAGAGCCAAACCTGAAGAAAGCCACCATTGGAGTCTCAGCCTTGTAGACCGGTTGAGTTTGACTGATGATTTCATTATTGGAGTCTTTCTTCTTCCAGCTCTTGATGATTTGACTAAATGTCCAGAGAGGAAACTCAATCTGTTGTGTGAATGGATCAGGAACAAGCAGAGGCAGTGAATACTGACACTGTGAGAGTTTAGTCACCATCAGCTGCTTCAGGAGACCATCAGCACAATGAAACACGGCCATCTGAACATCCATTGGGTGAATATCAGGGTTTGCACTGTCTTTGTTATATTCTTTCTGTCTGTGTTTTATGGCTGTGTATCTTGCACTGTAGTCCATGTTAATCAGCTTTTGTAGAAATGAGTTCACCAGTTTATTCTCTTCCTGTGGCTCTAGAGACTGAAATGAAGACTTGGTGATTTGAAGAATTTCTGCTGTTCTCATTTTATCTTGACGTCTTTTTGTCAGATCTAGTCTAACATAGAGTTCTTTGAGCTGTTCACTGGTTCTTGGTCCAAGCTTTTGGATTTGACCAGTTTCATCTTTCTGTAAATACATAAACACATTCAAATAAAACACATAAAATCTAATTTGTTATTGTTTGACATTAGCAGAGATAATAGCCTGATCCACAGATAAGTGGATCAGCTCTCCAGAATCAGCTGTTAAAAATAAATCATCCACCTGCCACCCACCCAAACCTATGATTTTCTCTGATTTAGATATCCACACCTCATTGTCACATTACAATTTTTCAAATTCTCAGGGCCAGATGTATGTACATTTGCGAATGCAGCGTTAATTGCGCCATGGCCAAGATAGTAGAGATGGCAGAAACTGCTAGATGTGAAACCGCAGGAACTGTCAGTGGCACCGTGTGGAGAAATCAAAGCTTGTACCTCACTGAGAGACTTTCCTTCTTATGTACCAAACCTGCAGTTCATCAGGTAATCAGCGCCTGTCCCCATCCACTATACCGTAAATTGCGCGTATTTAAATTGAATTGGCCTCCTCCTCTCTTTCCATCATGGATCAGCCACCAAGTCAGGCAAAACAGCGAAAACAAAAAGATCCTGATGCCAATAATTCTAATGTGGAGTGATTAATAACGACGATGAAGATCGAGAGAGGACAGGCCTGAACTTGTATTGTGTTTCTGTTTTGTGTGGCCAGCAGTCGTCCGCGAGGTGCTGCTGGCTTATACGGTTCCCGCCTTCTTCTTCCCGGGTTTCGGCACCAGTGTAAGATGTTATGGGAAGAAGGAGGCGGGAACCGGCGAACATTCAGCACTTAATAAATAAACAAATATAAAAAGAAAGTGTCACGGGGTGACGAAAGAGAAGCGGAACTAAGTCCCGCTGGAATTGTGTCCCCCCCCCCGGGACGGTGTTGCTGTAACACCGGTTCATTTCCGGGTTGCGCATGATGTCACCATAACAACGCTAATGACGGATTGACATCTGGTGCGGAGAGTTAGATGTTGGGGTCTGTGCGAGGATTATGGAGGCGGAGTAACCATATAAAAAGGAAGTTCAGAGACCAGGAGGTTGGTGATTCCCACTGGTTGTTCATTCTCCCGGTCGTTCTTCCTGGTTGTCCTTTCTTCGGATGCGTTCCCCTGAGAGAAGTGGATCCCTTTGACGGTTGGGCTGGCGTGCGAAGGTATCTGAGGATTGTTGTGGGGTTTGGCCGTTCGGCTGTGCGACAGATATAACAGCGATCGAGTGGAGATCTTGAGGACGGAAAGAGAGTGAGTTACGAGAACCAAGTGCAGACCAAGCCGCGCCATCATCATCTGAGGGAAGATAAGTAATATGATCGTGGAATTTGATTGAATGTATGTACTGTACCTGCACTGAGATTGACATAACGTTGTGGAGTGGATTGTTCACGAGGGTTGTATCACCGGAGAGTGTGTGGATTAAGGGATCAGTTGAACTCCCGTCTTCTCCTTCGAGTGTGGGCAAGAACCGCTTGGTCCCCGGGTCAGTAAGGAGGCGTTCGCACTTCCTCGCTATTGGGTGGGACTCGATCCAGCCTGACAGTGGAAGGGGCAATCGTTGGATTGCAGTGCCTGAAGTGGTGTGTTTACACAAGAAATTGCTTGAAGTGAAGTTACAGGGTGTGGGGAATATATGCAGAGTTAATGCCGTACGCTCACCATCTCGAAAGCCCACCACCGTCACCGTAACAAGACAACCCAGGCGTTCAGTGTGAAGACTCTCCCTACCTGCTGGAAGATTGTGTGTATATGTATTAACTTACCCTGCTGTGTAGATTGAAGGATCCTTCTGGCCAAGCGCCGTATGTGATGTCGCTGTGAAAAGAGGTGGACACCAGAGTTATTCCTTTTCTCGTCTGGATCGAAGCATCTCCCAGCCGTAAGCCCCATCACTCATTCCAAGAGCATATACCTGTTGTTGAACTACTTACTCTGCTGTGCAGATTGAAGGATCTTCCTGGCCAAGCGCCGTATGTGATGTCGCTGTGAAAAGAGGTGGACACCAGAGTTATTCCTTTTCTCGTCTGGATCGAAGCATCTCCCAGCCGTAAGCCCCATCACTCATTCCAAGAACATATACCTGTTGTTGAACTACTTACTCTGCTGTGCAGATTGAAGGATCCTCCTGGCCAAGCGCCGTATGTGATGTCGCTGTGAAAAGAGGTGGACACCAGAGTTATTCCTTTTCTCGTCTGGATCGAAGCATCTCCCAGCCGTAAGCCCCATCACTCATTCCAAGAGCATATACCTGTTGTTGAACTACTTACTCTGCTGTGCAGATTGAAGGATCTTCCTGGCCAAGCGCCGTATGTGATGTCGCTGTGAAAAGAGGTGGACACCAGAGTTATTCCTTTTCTCGTCTGGATCGAAGCATCTCCCAGCCGTAAGCCCCATCACTCATTCCAAGAGCATATACCTGTTGTTGAACTACTTACTCTGCTGTGCAGATTGAAGGATCTTCCTGGCCAAGCGCCGTATGTGATGTCGCTGTGAAAAGAGGTGGACACCAGAGTTATTCCTTTTCTCGTCTGGATCGAAGCATCTCCCAGCCGTAAGCCCCATCACTCATTCCAAGAACATATACCTGTTGTTGAACTACTTACTCTGCTGTGCAGATTGAAGGATCCTCCTGGCCAAGCGCCGTATGTGATGTCGCTGTGAAAAGAGGTGGACACCAGAGTTATTCCTTTTCTCGTCTGGATCGAAGCATCTCCCAGCCGTAAGCCCCATCACTCATTCCAAGAGCATATACCTGTTGTTGAACTACTTACTCTGCTGTGCAGATTGAAGGATCTTCCTGGCCAAGCGCCGTATGTGATGTCGCTGTGAAAAGAGGTGGACACCAGAGTTATTCCTTTTCTCGTCTGGATCGAAGCATCTCCCAGCCGTAAGCCCTGAAAATGGCAAAGACCATAGACCTGTGGATCTACCGCATTACCGATCTACCCACAAAGCAAGCAGCATGCTCATGATTTGTGTAGCTTTTTCAATTATGTCAGTGTTGTCACTGACATTGTCAGCACTTGGTTATTAATACAATAATCAACTGTTCAAGAATGACAAGTTGACAAGAATGAAAAGTGTCTGTAGTGTGTTCCCTATTAACTTCATTGTTTGTTTGCTTTCGTCAGTTCCTTTTTTCTTATGCGCTAATTTGGTAAGCTGAACAGCCAATCAGAGTGATCTCTCACCGACGGGCTCTGCCCGCGTTTTGACATGCAGAATTGGTGTCCGACTAGAGCCAATGGTGCGTAAAACACACAAAAAACTAAGCCGACCAATGCTTTAAAAACGGCCCAACATTGCCTAACGGTCAACCGTCGATTCGGTGTCCCGGGGTTTAATGCTTATAAAGCCTGTAAGTCCTCTAAATGCTCCTGACTCTTGATTTACACTGATCACTTACCTGTAGAGAAGAGGCTGTTTGAGAGCAGCAGATTTCCATGTTCTCCATGTCTTTTCTTCTGTCTTCTTCATAGTTTGCAGATTTTACTCTCTTTAGTTCATCTTGCATCTGTTGTTCTATTGACTTAATTTTGTCTTCATAAATCTTACATTGTTCTTCCTCCCGCTTCCTTCTCTCATCTAGCATCTGTTGCATTTCCTCCTGACGCTTCTGCATTTGTTCCTCTTTTTCTTTGATATCTTTTCTGTATCGTTCTTCTTTTTCATTAAATTCCTCTTCTCTTCTCCTCCTCTCACTGTCATGATTCTGTCTTTCTTGCTCCATTAACTTCATCTTTTCTATTCCTACTTCATGTTTGACCTGAAGATCTTCTTTCTCTGTTTTTATTCTCTCGTTCTCTCTTTTGATTTCATCTCTCTCTTCTTTAAATCTCTGAAAATATTCATCCCACATTTTTTGATCTTTCTCCCTCCTTTTATCAAATTCTTCTTCTCCTCTCTGTTTTTCCTCTTGTATCTGTTTCTCCCATTTCTCTTGTTCTATTTTAATTTCTTTTTTGTATTTTTCTTCACTTGTTCTGATTTCTTCTTCTCTCTTCCTCCTCTCACTGTCATGATTATCTCTGTCTTCCTCCATCTTTGTTTTCATGTTTTCTATTTCTATTTTATGTTTGGCCTGAAGATCATCTTTCTCTCTTTCTACCCTCTCCTTTTCTCTTTTTATTTCCTCTCTCTCTCTTTTTATTTTCTCATCACATTGATCTATGATGTTTCGTTCTTTTTCCTTCCTTTTCTCATCTTCCTCTTCCCTTCTCTGTTTTTCATCTTGTAACTTTGTCTCCAATTTCTCTAGTTGTGTTTTGTATTGTTCTTCATTCTTTCTGAATTCTTCTTCTCTCCTCCTCCTCTCGCTGTCATGATTCTGTCTTTCTTCCTCCATCATCTTCTTCATCTTTTCTATTCCTACTTCATGTTTGACCTGAAGATCTTCTTTCTCTGTTTTTATTCTCTCATTCTCTCTTTTGATTTCATCTCTCTCTTCTTTAAATCTCTGAAAATATCCATCCCACATTTTTTGTTCTTTCTCCCTCCTTTTATCAAATTCTTCTTCTCCTCTCTGTTTTTCCTCTTGTATCTGTTTCTCCCATTTCTCTTGTTCTATTTTAATTTCTTTTTTGTATTTTTCTTCACTTGTTATGATTTCTTCTTCTCTCATCCTCCTCTCACTGTCATGATTCTGTCTTTCTTCCTCCATCATCTTCTTCATCTTTTCTATTTCTACTTCATGTTTGACCTGAAGATCATTTTTCT
Source organism: Phoxinus dragarum (assembly GCA_033366665.1). NCBI lineage: Eukaryota > Metazoa > Chordata > Actinopteri > Cypriniformes > Leuciscidae > Phoxinus > Phoxinus dragarum. The sequence continues at coordinate 29,007 of JARPMJ010007074.1, forward strand.
GTTTTTTGATTTCTTCTCTCTCTTCTTTAAGTCTCTGATAAGATTCATCCCACACATTTTGTTCTTTTTCCATCTTTTTCTCAAATTCTTCTTCTCTTCTTTTCTTCTCTGCATTATGATTATTTCTTTCGTCATCCATCTTCATCTTTATTTTCTCTTTCTCTTCTTCATGTTTGGCCAGGAGTTCATCTCTCTCTCTCTTCAGTTCCTCCACTTCGTCCATTAGCATCTTCATCTGTGCTTCTTGTTTCTCTCTTTCCATCTGTCTGAACATCTCACATGTGTAGTAACTCCCTCCATTTGCGGTCACCATGTCATTGATTTTCTGCAGTAATGTAGACACCTGCACACGGTCTCCAGCCTCATTATTATTAATGAACACATGGTATCTGTTCCCACACTGTTCAATGAGCTTCATCAAAGCAGATCCAGGTTTATCCAGATACTCTTCAATGGTCTTCTTCTTCAGATCATCTCCTCTGGTGAAGAGCACTATTGTGTACATCAGGGAGTTTTCACCAAAAGTCTCTTGAATGATCTTGACAGCATTTTCCTCCTCCTGAGTGAATCGTCCCACTGGTATCAGTAACAGAAACACATGTGGTCCTGGCAGAATCAAGGAGATGCAGTTGCTGATTTCTCTCTGGATCTCTTCATGACTGTGTTTAGTATCAAACAGTCCTGGAGTGTCAATCACAGTAATGAGTCTGCCATCAATCTCAGCCGTCTCTCTCTGACACTCTTTAGTAATGGACTCTTGAGACACGTCTGCTATAAATCCTTCTCTCCCTAAGATGGTGTTTCCTGTTGCACTCTTCCCAACTCCAGTTTTTCCCAGCAGGACAATCCTCACTTCATCTGAAACCTTTCTTGAATCTGAAAAAGAGAAAACTGCTTGAGTCGTGCTGCTAGTCTTTTAAAGTCAAATCCTACAATTATTTAGGAGCAATCTGTCTGAATTATTACAAATTACAAACAAACTAACTGAAACCATTTTGAATTTGAATTGGATGTAATTTGACATAAGTATGTTAATTTTTTATTGTGATATGAAGAAAATGTATTTAATACATCATCAAATTACTTCTCCAAACTAACATTTCTTTACGGCCAACTGAAACTGGTTTTAATATTTGTTTGGTGGGTGTTGAGATCTGATTCCAAAATGTTTTTTCAATGCAACAGATTTTCTCAGCAAATGTGTCTGTTTTGAGCACCATAACTTAAACCCATAACCAAATTCTGCTTAAAGATTCTGCAAAAAAGCCATAAAGTCATTTAAAAAAGATGAAAAAAATAAGATTATAAGGTCTGAGTATGGAAGTAAAATAATGACAAATGTTTTTGAAATAAAAAAGCCTGTTGAATTGCACTACTTGAAAAAAATATGCATTGCATTAACCATGCTTGCATTTTAATGCATTGTATTTTTAGGCCTCGCATTTTTATGGGCTGAAATTCAACATGGTTGTATATTTAAGCTGTGAATATTACAATTCAAAACATTTCAAACACATTTTCATTCATAAAAATTCAATAATCTATTTTCACCTTTCATATTTCCCTTCCAAAATATTCAAACTGTTAAAAAATACAACCTATAATATTCAACGGGCAATTTTCGGTCCACTTTATTTCGCTTTACAAATTCGCTTCCACAAATTCAGTGGTTCAAATTCGACAGTAAATTCAACAGTGACCTCCAGGAACTGCAGGAAAAGCAGTAGATTACCGAGCATAATCTCCATCTGCTGTTAATCAAACTCACCAGCAGGGGGCGCAAGCGCATAAAACTGATTTATAGAAATGTAAGTGTATTTGTGATTATTATGAGGGCTGTTTTCATGTTTAAATTCAGTGTCTTCACGGTCCCTGTGTAGTCTACATGCATCTTTCTCTACCGTGAACAAGATTACAATGTTATTCCCCCGATGCTGATGTACAGAACAAATGTTACATTTGAGGTAGACATATATTTCTCTTGTTGTTTTGCCTTAACTTTATATCGCGACGATGTGCTGCAGTACTGGGGTTTCCCTCAATAATTCAGGATTGCTGGACATATGAAACGCTTAACGTATCCTAATGGACTAATACAGTGATATAAAAGACCAAACTCGCACCTTATTGACAAGGCTGTACTATATGGCTACAGGCAAGCAGACTCAGAATATGAAACTTAACGCGCAAGCAAGTTTCACGCTAAGCGTTTCCCAGTTACATAACTTACTGGCCATTTGGACTGGCCGTTGGACATTCGCACATTTAGGGACAGTCTCTAAAGTTACATACGACATTGGTATACACGTTTCTAACTTCAATAGCAAACTTCTATTTATATGAATAAATATAAAAAAATTAAAAGGTGTGCATCATGCCTGACACCTACAATGAACACTTACAGTTGTTTTTATGACTGCAAAGTCATTCTCTTCCAATGCTATTGAAGTTAGAAACCGTGTATACCAATGTCGTATGTAACTTTAGAGACGGTCCCTAAATGTGCGAATGTCATGCCAACCATAGATGCCAACTTTATAACCAGTATGACCGGGAAACGCGTTGAAACTTTGCGTGTTAAGTTCATATTCTGAGTCTGCTTGCCTGTAGCCATATAGTACAGCCTTCTCAATAAAGTGTGATTTTGGTCTTTATATCACTATATCAATAGTCCATTAGGATACGTTAAGCGTTTTATATGTCCAGCAGCCTGAATTATTGAGGGAAACCCCAGTACTGCAGCACATCGTCGCGATATAAAGTTAAGGCAAAACAACCAAGAGAAATATATGTCTACCTCAAATGTAACATTTGTTCTGTACATCAGCATCGGGGAATAACATTGTAATCTTGTTCACGGTAGAGAAAGATGCATGTAGACTACACAGGGACCGTGAAGACACTGAATTAAACATGAAAACAGCCCTCATAATAATCACAAATACACTTACATTTCTATAAATCAGTTTTATGCGCTTGCGCCCCCCTGCTGGTGAGTTTGATTAACAGCAGATGGAGATTATGCTCGGTAATCTACTGCTTTTCCTGCAGTTCACTGTTGAATTTACTGTCGAATTTGAACCACTGAATTTGTGGAAGCGAATTTGTAAAGCGAAATAAAGTGGACCGAAAATTGCCCGTTGAATATTATAGGTTGTATTTTTTAACAGTTTGAATATTTTGGAAGGGAATATGAAAGGTGAAAATGGATTATTGAATGTTTTATGAATGAAAATGTGTTTGAAATGTTTTGAATTGTAATATTCACAGCTTAAATATACAACCATGTTGAATTTCAGCCCATAAAAATGCGAGGCCTAAAAATACAATGCATTAAAATGCAAGCATGGTTAATGCAATGCATATTTTTTTCAAGTAGTGCAATTCAACAGGCTTTTTTATTTCAAAAACATTTGTCATTATTTTACTTCCATATCTGAGCCACAGTCTCTCCTGGTCTTTGGGAGATTGTGGGCACTATCATTCATCCAGAGCAATGCGGCGGTGCAGCGGTTCCCGCCGCCTCCTTCCCTGAGCCTTTAACATTGTTACAGTAATAATGTTTATTAGAAGTTATTTTTGTTTTTTAAGTAGGCCTAAATCTTTTCTCAAATCTCCCCAAATGGATATGCAGTCAAATATAATAAATAAATAAAAAACACAGTTTCTCAAGGATTTTGATGATATTTTCAGAATTTAATTATATGAATTATCATATTTGTTGACTACTAACTACAACATGTTATTCCACCTCAGTATTATATTCTTTCTTTCATAAAACACAAAAGTAGGTTTATTGCATGAGGATAAGTAAATTACACATTTAAAAATATTTCAATACTATTTACATCTGAGAAATAGTTTGTTGTTTGTTTTTACCACCAGTCATGTTATTGGCTTCCTTCAGGTATTTTCTTTGCATACTAAATACAAATCTGTCAATTGAATACAATATTGACAAGTGAAAAAAAAAAAAAATAGGCCTAATGAAAATGTAATATAAGTTTATCAGGTCAATTAAACAATAATATAAGTTTATCAGGCAGCTAGCCTGATTGCGGACTATGTTCACGAACTACAACTCAGCTACTCCGATGCCCCTGTGATCGTACTGGGTGATTTAAACCAGTGCAAATTGGAGACTCTGTTGCCGGGATTCGAACAGTATGTAAAGACTCAAACAAGAAACAATAATATCCTTGATAAGTGCATTGTGCATTGATCCTTGATTGTGAATGTCAGGAATGCTTGTGTCCAAAAGTATGCCACCAATTTTAAATTCTGACCACAATGTTGTGCTTATGATTCCCGTGTATAGGACTAAACTTTAAAAAAGTAAACCAGAAAAGAAAAAGATCAGAATATGGTCAAATGAAAGTGTAGAACAACTGAAAGCCTGTTTTGATTGGACAAACTGCATGGGAAATCTTTGATGAAGGCTCATTAGACGAAAGAAGTAGTGTTAAATGATTATATAAACTTCTGTGTGGAGCTGAGCATACCCACTAAAGAGATTAAAGTTTGTCCAAATAACAAACCATATGTGACTAAAGATATTAAAGAAATGATAAATGTGAGGAAAATAGCTTTTAAAGATAAAATAGTCTGGTACTTAAACGGAAAGAGTTAAAAAATTTAATTAAAAGAAACAAAAGAAGCTCATAGGAAGTGTTTGGAGAAAGCATTTAAAATGAACAACTCTAAAAAAGGTTTGGGATATTATGAAAACTATGTCTGGACTGTCATCCTCAAATAAATCCATTGTAACTGATGATGAACTTACTTAGGTTTGGGAACGAACTACCGTAAAACTTCAAATAATAGCCGAGTCCCAAATAGACGCCTGTCTCTTTTACACGCCTGGTGTGGCTACAGGTTTGGATAAATAAGGCCGGTCTCAAATAGAGGCCGGGTCTGTTTTTTAGTTGCGGGTTGTATTTAATCTTCTATAACCCGTCAGATTGTCTGTTTAAGCCAGTTCTATGGTGTAGATTGGGCACGCAAGAGAGCCCTGCATGCGCATTTGGGCGGGAGCTGACCCTCCTGGCCAGACGTCGGATTTACTGCATTGGAAATCAGCTACCCCACCTACTCACTCTTTGTGGATTAAAGACGTTTTTCAGTGTATTAAACTGGAGACAATCAGATACTCAATGAGGGGCTCTCTCAAGAACTTTTACAAAATGTGGGGTCTCTCCTTGCATATATGGAAACATACACTCCTTGCATACTGGAAAATAGTGAATAATTGTACTTTCTTCTAGTGTGCTACCGCTCCTGTATTAACACTTATATTTGATTGTGTGTTTAAACATTTACCTTGGTTGGCACAGGTTTTTCTTTTTTTTTCCTTTTCTTTTTTGTTGGGGGGGAGGGGGGTGTTTGAGGGGTAATTTTTGCATTTTTGATACTGTATCGGGTATATTTGAACATTCTTTTTGGGGGTTAATAATTGTTCCCTTTATATGAGGTTTGTTCTGAACCCCTGCTTATCTTCTGATCTTACCCTTTTTTTCCACTTTTTCTCTACATATGTTAAATTGTACAACTGGGTTCTGTAATGGTTGGAATTTTGTAATATGTGGAGAAACCTATAAATAAAGTGAGGGGGGGAAAAAATGTGTCTCTGGCAAAAAGCCCTTAATTGATGTATTTAGAAACATGGTCAAGGGAGGACAAAAGAAGATCCAACAAGTCTTACACTGTTTCTGGAAACACTTTTAACACAAATTTAATCACAACAAAACAACAAATGCTGGTTTATAACCCCATTTCATGTAGAGTATCTGTAAAATATTTAGTGTAACCCAAACGCAGAGATTCAATTTAATCAATGTCCAAAAACATTGTTGTAGGTCAAATGGTCAAAATACAAAATATGCAGGGTATATGCAAAAATAATTCATGAAATATCAATAATAATATTCAATCAAAAATCATGAAGAAATACATATATAATAATCATTGTTTGTTCAGTAATCTTCCAGTGCCAGCCACCTATGCCGATCTAAGTGGCTTTGGCATGATACAAGAATGGAGATCGTTCATTCCTTGTAACAGTGTGTGTGTGTTTAGTCATACAACAGTTTGGTGTGTGTGTGTGTGTGTGTGTGTGTGTGTGTGTGTGTGTGTGTGTGTGTGTGTGGTGTGTGTGTGTGTGTGTGTGTGTGGCTGGCTAAGTCACAGTCGATGACAGGGTTGAATTGTAATTTTTTGTAATTGATTGAAGCGTTCACACTTCAGATCTAGTTTGTTTTTATAATGCGTCTGTTATTAGAGGCATTGTTGAGAAATCATGGGCCCTATGATTTTTCAACCACACTAATAACAATCAGTTAAACATTTTTGAATTTTAATAGCAGGTCTGCCTCTGCTTTAGAGTTTGCATTATCAATTTGTGACTGTAGCCATTCATGTGTACGTTACAGTGTTTTCCCATGAGTTAGTAGTGTGTACTGTCATCATGGGATAAGCTTTGCCATCCTATGTGTGTGAAGCTGTCTGGATCTGTTAGTGTGATGATGGACAATAAGGGTGTAATTAAAATCGAAATCGATCAAAATTAAGTCACAATCTCGAACATCGAATAAAAAAATGGAATCGTCGATGCTGCCACGCCCCCATGTCACGTTCGATCGGCTTGTCAAGCGGAAAAAACACGCGTGTTGAAATGCTGCGAGTCAACCTCTGGGGGCCGCACACCCGACGAGAAGCGCCGCGTCTATGTACATGTCCACACGGACACGGGTATTTTTATAACCGGAGTTTTTCCTCTTGCGTTTTTGAAAAAATATCCGTCTACATGAAAACGCAAAAACACGCTATCAAGCGCGTCAAGAGCATTCCACACCAGCAGGCGGCGATATAACCCTAACCGTAAAGCCACGTTGGCCAATCAGAAGCCGTCAGCGGCGCTTAATCTGACGTCAAACACAGCGGATAACGGCGCACACTTTGACGTAGCAAGGCAATAACTCCAGTTTTACTGTCTACACGACAACACTGCAACCGGCGTTTCTGAAAATCCTCACCCTGGCAGGGGTTTTTTAAAAAATGTTCGGTTTCAGTGACCTGATACTCGCGTTTCCGTGTGGACGAACGGGCGAACCGCGTAAAAAAAGTCATGGTTATAAAAATATCCGTGTTCGTCGTGGACAAGGCCTATGACAACTCGAGGTATCGCACACACGAGAAGCGCCGCGTCTATGACAACTCGAGGTATCGCACACACGAGAAGCGCCGCGTCTATGACAACTCGAGGTATCGCACACACGAGAAGCGCCGCGTCTATGACAACTCGAGGTATCGCACACACGAGAAGCGCCGCGTCTATGACAACTCGAGGTATCGCACACCACGAGAAGCGCCGCGTCTATGACAACTCGAGGTATCGCACACACGAGAAGCGCCGCGTCTATGACAACTCGAGGTATCGCACACACGAGAAGCGCCGCGTCTATGACAACTCGAGGTATCGCACACACGAGAAGCGCCGCGTCTATGACAACTCGAGGTATCGCACACACGAGAAGCACCGCGTCACGTCTATGACAACTCGAGGAATCGCACACACGAGAAGCGCCGCGTCTATGACAACTCGAGGTATCGCACACACGAGAAGCGCCGCGTCTATGACAACTCGAGGTATCGCACACACGAGAAGCACCGCGTCACGTCTATGACAACTCGAGGTATCGCACACACGAGAAGCGCCGCGTCTATGACAACCTCGAGGTATCGCACACACGAGAAGCACCGCGTCACGTCTATGACAACTCGAGGTATCGCACACACGAGAAGCACCGCGTCACGTCTATGACAACTCGAGGTATCGCACACACGAGAAGCGCCGCGTCTATGACAACTCGAGGTATCGCACACACGAGAAGCGCCGCGTCTATGACAACTCGAGGTATCGCACACACGAGAAGCACCGCGTCACGTCTATGACAACTCAAGGAATCGCACACACGAGAAGCACCGCGTCTATGACACTCGAGGTATCGCACACACGAGAAGCGCCGCGTCTATGACAACTCGAGGTATCGCACACACGAGAAGCGCCGCGTCTATGACAACTCGAGGTATCGCACACACGAGAAGCACCGCGTCTATGACAACTCGAGGTATCGCACACACGAGAAGCGCCGCGTCTATGACACCTCGAGGTATCGCACACACGAGAAGCGCCGCGTCTATGACAACTCGAGAAATCGCACACACGAGAAGCGCCGCGTCTATGACAACTCGAGGTATCGCACACACGAGAAGCACCGCGTCACGTCTATGACAACTCGAGGAATCGCACACACGAGAAGCGCCGCGTCTATGACAACTCGAGGTATCGCACACACGAGAAGCACCGCGTCTATGACAACTCGAGGTATCGCACACACGAGAAGCGCCGCGTCTATGACAACTCGAGGTATCGCACACACGAGAAGCGCCGCGTCTATGACAACTCGAGGTATCGCACACACCGAGAAGCGCCGCGTCTATGACAACTCGAGGTATCGCACACACGAGAAGCACCGCGTCACGTCTATGACAACTCGAGGAATCGCACACACGAGAAGCGCCCCGTCTATGACAACTCGAGGTATCGCACACGAGAAGCGCCGCGTCTATGACAACTCGAGGTATCGCACACACGAGAAGCGCCCCGTCTATGACAACTCGAGGTATCGCACACACGAGAAGCACCGCGTCAAGTCTATGACAACTCGAGGTATCGCACACACGAGAAGCGCCCCGTCTATGACAACTCGAGGTATCGCACACGAGAAGCGCCGCGTCTATGACAACTCGAGGAATCGCACACACGAGAAGCGCCGCGTCTATGACAACTCGAGGTATCGCACACACGAGAAGCGCCGCGTCTATGACAACTCGAGGAATCGCACACACGAGAAGCGCCGCGTCTATGACAACTCGAGGTATCGCACACACGAGAAGCGCCGCGTCTATGACAACTCGAGGTATCGCACACACGAGAAGCGCCGCGTCGCATCTTTGGCAACTCGAGGTATCGCACACACGAGAAGCGCCGCGTCTATGACAACTCGAGGTATCGCACACGAGAAGCGTCGCATCTTTGACAACTCGAGGTATCGCACACGAGAAGCGTCGCGTCTATGACAACTCGAGGTATCGCACACGAGAAGCGTCGCATCTTTGACAACTCGAGGTATCGCACACGAGAAGCGTCGCATCTTTGACAACTCGAGGTATCGCACACGAGAAGCGCCGCGTCTATGACAACTCAAGGTATCGCACACACGAGAAGCGCCGCGTCTATGACAACTCGAGGTATCGCACACGAGAAGCGCCGCGTCGCATCTTTGACAACTCGAGTATCGCACACGAGAAGCGCCGCGTCTATGACAACTCAAGGTATCGCACACACGAGAAGCGCCGCGTCTATGACAACTCGAGGTATCGCACACACGAGAAGCGCCGCGTCTATGACAACTCGAGGTATCGCACAAACGAGAAGCGCCGCGTCGCATCTTTGACAACTCGAGGTATCGCACACACGAGAAGTGCCGCGTCGCATCTTTGACAACTCGAGGTATCGCACACGAGAAGCGCCGCGTCGCATCTTTGACAACTCGAGGTATCGCACACGAGAAGCGCCGCGTCGCATCTTTGACAACTCGAGGTATCGCACACGAGAAGCGCCGCGCCGCGTCGCATCTTTGACAACTCGAGGTATCGCACACGAGAAGCGCCGCGTCGCATCTTTGACAACTCGAGGTATCGCACACGAGAAGCGCTGCGTCGCATCTTTGGCAACTCGAGGTATCGCACACGAGAAGCACCGCGTCGCATCTTTGACAACTCGAGGTATCGCACACGAGAAGCACCGCGTCGCATCTTTGACAACTCGAGGTATCGCACACGAGAAGTGCCCGCGTCGCATCTTTGGCAACTCGAGGTATCGCACACACGAGAAGCACCGCGTCACGTCTATGACAACTCGAGGAATCGCACACACGAGAAGCACCGCGTCTATGACAACTCGAGGTATCGCACACACGAGAAGCGCCGCGTCTATGACAACTCGAGGTATCGCACACACGAGAAGCGCCGCGTCTATGACAACTCGAGGTATCGCACACACGAGAAGCACCGCGTCTATGACAACTCGAGGTATCGCACACACGAGAAGCGCCGCGTCTATGACAACTCGAGGTATCGCACACACGAGAAGCGCCGCGTCTATGACAACTCGAGGAATCGCACACACGAGAAGCGCCGCGTCTATGACAACTCGAGGTATCGCACACACGAGAAGCACCGCGTCACGTCTATGACAACTCGAGGAATCGCACACACGAGAAGCGCCGCGTCTATGACAACTCGAGGTATCGCACACACGAGAAGCACCGCGTCTATGACAACTCGAGGTATCGCACACACGAGAAGCGCCGCGTCTATGACAACTCGAGGTATCGCACACACGAGAAGCGCCGCGTCTATGACAACTCGAGGTATCGCACACACGAGAAGCGCCGCGTCTATGACAACTCGAGGTATCGCACACACGAGAAGCACCGCGTCACGTCTATGACAACTCGAGGAATCGCACACACGAGAAGCGCCCCGTCTATGACAACTCGAGGTATCGCACACGAGAAGCGCCGCGTCTATGACAACTCGAGGTATCGCACACACGAGAAGCGCCCCGTCTATGACAACTCGAGGTATCGCACACACGAGAAGCACCGCGTCACGTCTATGACAACTCGAGGTATCGCACACACGAGAAGCGCCCCGTCTATGACAACTCGAGGTATCGCACACGAGAAGCGCCGCGTCTATGACAACTCGAGGAATCGCACACACGAGAAGCGCCGCGTCTATGACAACTCGAGGTATCGCACACACGAGAAGCGCCGCGTCTATGACAACTCGAGGAATCGCACACACGAGAAGCGCCGCGTCTATGACAACTCGAGGTATCGCACACACGAGAAGCGCCGCGTCTATGACAACTCGAGGTATCGCACACACGAGAAGCGCCGCGTCGCATCTTTTGCAACTCGAGGTATCGCACACACGAGAAGCGCCGCGTCTATGACAACTCGAGGTATCGCACACGAGAAGCGTCGCATCTTTGACAACTCGAGGTATCGCACACGAGAAGCGTCGCGTCTATGACAACTCGAGGTATCGCACACGAGAAGCGTCGCATCTTTGACAACTCGAGGTATCGCACACGAGAAGCGTCGCATCTTTGACAACTCGAGGTATCGCACACGAGAAGCGCCGCGTCTATGACAACTCAAGGTATCGCACACACGAGAAGCGCCGCGTCTATGACAACTCGAGGTATCGCACACGAGAAGCGCCGAGCCGCGTCGCATCTTTGACAACTCGAGGTATCGCACACGAGAAGCGCCGCGTCTATGACAACTCAAGGTATCGCACACACGAGAAGCGCCGCGTCTATGACAACTCGAGGTATCGCACACACGAGAAGCGCCGCGTCTATGACAACTCGAGGTATCGCACAAACGAGAAGCGCCGCGTCGCATCTTTGACAACTCGAGGTATCGCACACACGAGAAGTGCCGCGTCGCATCTTTGACAACTCGAGGTATCGCACACGAGAAGCGCCGCGTCGCATCTTTGACAACTCGAGGTATCGCACACGAGAAGCGCCGCGTCGCATCTTTGACAACTCGAGGTATCGCACACGAGAAGCGCCGCGTCGCATCTTTGACAACTCGAGGTATCGCACACGAGAAGCGCCGCGTCGCATCTTTGACAACTCGAGGTATCGCACACGAGAAGCGCTGCGTCGCATCTTTGGCAACTCGAGGTATCGCACACGAGAAGCACCGCGTCGCATCTTTGACAACTCGAGGTATCGCACACGAGAAGCACCGCGTCGCATCTTTGACAACTCGAGGTATCGCACACGAGAAGTGCCGCGTCGCATCTTTGGCAACTCGAGGTATCGCACACGAGAAGTGCCGCGTCGCATCTTTGACAACTCGAGGTATCGCACACGAGAAGTGCCGCGTCGCATCTTTGGCAACTCGAGGGTATCGCACACGAGAAGCGCCACGTCGCATCTTTGACAACTCGAGGTATTGCACACGAGAAGTGCCGCGTCGCATCTTTGGCAACTCGAGGTATCGCACACGAGAAGTGCCGCGTCGCATCTTTGACAACTCGAGGTATCGCACGCCGAGAAGTGCCGCGTCGCATCTTTGGCAACTCGAGGTATCGCACACGAGAAGCGCCACGTCGCATCTTTGACAACTCGAGGTATCGCACACGAGAAGTGCCGCGTCGCATCTTTGGCAACTCGAGGTATCGCACACGAGAAGTGCCGCGTCGCATCTTTGGCAACTCGAGGTATCGCACACGAGAAGTGCCGCGTCGCATCTTTGGCAACTCGAGGTATCGCACACGAGAAGTGCCGCATCGCATCTTTGACAACTCGAGGTATCGCACACACGAGAAGCGCCGCGTCTATGACAACTCGAGGTATCGCACACGAGAAGCGTTTATGTGACCAGGTGTAAATGGAATCGTTTTGATAAATCAGAGAGCTATCCGATCTGAGAAAACACATGAAGCGGCCAGGTGGCCTGATGTTTATACTTGTGCGCTGGTGTGTGCGTCGAGCCGGCAAGTCTGTGTGTGTGGGGACGTGTGGCAGAGCGAGGGAGAAGAGAGAGAGTGACGGTGATTAGCTTTTGGAGCGAGTAGCGACTAGAGTCATATTGAGAGAAACAAAGTGTCTTCTTTCTGACCACTGTGGGAAATCTGTAGCATGAAAAGTAACCCTCTCCTTGATTGCATGTTGTTTATGGAGAAGGAGAACCAGGAAATGAGTCGAGGGAAATGCAATGCTACCAAGGGGCGTGTATTTTTCGAGAGGTGCATGTCGGACACATAATAAACAAAATATCGCAAAATTATCGCGATACTTTCGATATAATATCGGGCAACGTGATATCGCGATAACGATATTGATTCGATATATCGTGCACCCCTAATTGCAGCACAGTGTGAAGTCATAACGACGATTTGAGACAAATAAATGTATATAAAATGTATTAATTTAAAATACATTTTATATAAAACTATGTAAATGGCGCTCTGTGGCGCGGCAGGATTAATGGCGCTGCCGGTGTGTGTGTGTGTGTGTGTGTGTACACAGAGAATAAAGTGCTAGAATTTTAAAGACGTGGCTCTGCGCGACGCATAGATTTATCTGTTAAACTGTGTGTTTGTTTGTTTTGTTGTGAACTTGAATGTAATCTTCTGTGAAGAAGACTGCAGTTACAAAAGAGAAACTAGATCGCAGGTTATTTTGCTTAAGTTTCCAATTGACTGAAGATATAAGTTATTGTTAGAATCTAAAATTATATCGAATCGAGGATTTGGAGAATCGTGACACCCCTAATGGACAATATATCTTTAGTGAATTGTCACTTTTGGGCTCTATGCCATCTTTATCTTCTTATGTGTAGTGTTCAGCCTGGAAAGACTTGATCTATTCCGGGTGAAGATGAGGGAATGGTAATGGAGGTGTTTGTTCAGTGTTCATGCCTAGGAGATGGGTGGAATCTAATCTGACAATTGTGTTGTAAATTTAGATCCAGTTCTAAACTGGGAGGCCATAGTTATGCAGTAGTGTGTTACTGTGAGTGTGAGTGGCCTCTTGAATTGTCCTTTTCACCCATCTCCCGAATCTCAGGTTATATTCTAACAATCCCGATGTCCTGCTTTGGTGCAGGCGGAGTCCGGCCCGTCCTGGCGTCCATCCTCCGAGGAATTTCAGTGTTAAACCTGAGACAGAAACAAATGCAGAGAGAACCACAGTTAATTTAGATATTTCAACGGTTTCGAATTCTTAATTCCTGTTGTCACATGAAACCGAGTTTCATTGACCAGGTCTGAATTGTTGCTGTTGTTTCAGGACAGTGTGTGACATCTTAAAGCTGCTCTTGCAGTTAAGCCCTTCACAGTCTGCTTGTGTCATGAGCATTAGAGATCCCAGTCTGGGGAAATCTTCTGGATTAATCTGAGTTTTTATCACTCATATTGTAATTGCTCTCATTACAATCAGATCTGTGGGGCAGAAATGTGTTCACCTGGATCGGTGTCTGTTTTATGGTGTCATTCACACATTAGGTTAGTGCAGATATTTTTTGACCTGCACAAAACTGTGGTACTTCTGTTTAGCATTTCACACCCTCCTCGTAAATTTAGGCTTTACTTTTTTAGTTCTTCGTCAAGTTATTAATTATTTGGAAGATGTTATTCCAATTTTAGGTTTTGTTTCTTGTTGCTTAGGCAAACAAGGATATCTTTAAAATCTATTAACAAGGGTTTTCATTCTTCATCTGCGCTGCCGCTAATCTAGCCTACCGACCTGTAACAATACAAACATTTTCTCAACACTTCTAAAGGGTAGAAAAAGTTGAACTTACCACAGCGGCGGAAGAAAGAGAAGATGTTCAAACCTCTTTGTTGATTTTTAAATCCCAATACTTTCTGGAAAGGACGTTGCTCGCGAAATCTTCTGTTGCGACATCACTTCGAGCTCACCAAATTGTAAGCTATATTGGTCCAATGAGGGTTTCCAATGATACAGGGAAGGGTTTCTTGTGCGTTCCGTCTTTCCAGCATCTCAAAGTAATTTGGTTAAATAAGACATGTTCTCATATGCAATTATCTCGTTTTAATCTGACTCCATGAATTAAAAAGGTTCAATGTGAAATAAGGTTATGTTTACACTTAAAATAGTTACAACATGGATGTAATGAAATGATAATTTAAATTGTACCCAGCATAAATGTAAAATGTTACCAGAGAGAGAGAGAGAGAGGAGAGAGAGAGAGAGAGAGAGAGAGCTTAGAAGGGACCCACCACCACCAGCGCATCCCAAAAGAAAGAGACAGAACCCCCGTTACAAACCTCTTTTGTCATTTTTTCCCCCGACCATGTCACTAACACCCAGGTGTGAGATATTCAAAACTAGAGCCCGACCGATATATATCGGCAGGCCGATATTAGGCATTTTCCAAACTATCGGTATCGGCATTATAATGGCCGATAAATTAATATTTAAAAAAAATAAAAATACGGGACGAAACAGCCTTCAACCATGTCATGAGTGTTGGGGTTGTTTAGTTTGTCCACAGAATATTACATGCTCTTCATGAGGCACACGGGCGCGGTCTCTCGCTCTCTCTCTGCTACGCGGTTTGGAGCACAGTCTCTGTCTCGCGGGCGCGCTCGCTCTAGATTCCGGAGATTTTAACTAATTCGCGGGCATCAGTGAGCCGCTATCAATATGCGGGCACAGCGCGTGATCCGCCTGTTGGGAGCGGCGGCACTGGTTAAAAGAACACTCCGACTTTTTGGGACTTTAGCCTATTCACCTTATCCCCCAGAGTTAGATAAGTCCATACATACCTTTTTCATCTCCGTGTGTGCTATAAGTCTGTTTGACGCACCCACCGCTAGCCTAGCTTAGCACAAATACTGGATGTAAATGGTTGCAGCTAACATACTAATCCAAATAAGTGACAAAATAACACAAACATTTTCCTATTTACATGTTGTGATTTGTATAGTCACAGAGTGTACAAAAAAACAAAGTCACATGAGACACAGACATATTTTAACCGTATAAATACTGGGAACTATATTCTCTGAAGGCGAAGCACTGCTACTTGGGCGGCGTGATAACCGCAGCACCTGAGACGCGCCGTTGTTTCTTCTGTCAACAAACCAACATTACTTCGCAGACGTGAATGATGATCATGGCTGATTTTGAGGAAATTTCAGATGATTTTTACTTGGCTATCAAATTCTATGAAACATCATGGTATTACCTGGTCCCCCCTATTTATTGTCACAGCTCTTTACAATACAGCGAAAACCCATGATTGTAAACTACGCTTTTACTATTTAGTAAATTGCTGACTCTGTTACCCAAACTCTGAACGAACTCTCTGCTCCTCAACGGCGCGTCTCAGGTGCTGCGGTTATCACTCCGCCCAAGTAGCAGTGCTTCGCCTTCAGATAATATAGTTCCCAGTATTTATACGGTTAAAATATGTCTGTGTCTCATGCGACTTTGTTTTTTGTACACTCTGTGACTATACAAATCACAACATGTAAATAGGAAAATGTTTGCGTTATTTTGTCACTTATTTGGATTAGTATGCTAGCTGCAACCATTTAGCATCCAGTCTTTGTGCTAAGCTAGGCTAGCGGTGGGTGCGTCAAACAGACTTATAGCACGCACGGAGATGAAAAAGGTGTGTATGGACTTATCTAACTCTGGGGGATAAGGTGAATAGGCTAAAGTCCCAAAAACTCGGAGTGTTCCTTTAAGTGAGTTCATGGTGAGTTGGTCATGGACATACATTGCTTGAATAACAATTAAAAGAACATCCCCATCAGTTCACTTAACTCAAATAAGCATGACAAAATTTGTGACTATCATGTCCAGTTTTGCTGTTGTTAAATAAGCCGAGAGTGAAGCGGAATTAGCTAGTAACGTTAAGTTGTTAAAGTGTAGTTGACTGACTGTCCTTTTAACTTTTGACAATGTGACTGAAGTATTTCTTTAATAGCGTGACAGTTATAGCAATGAGACGTATCATCTCTCCTTGGCCTGTTATATTGAAAATGTATGTTTTTACAATTTGGAGTATGACGTTATCCATTGCTAAATTGTGGCTCATCATAGACTAGCTAATGCCACTATCAGTGAAGACCGCTAACGTTAACGAGCTTGGAAACCACAACGAACTTATTCTGCCTAAATAAAGTAATGATTACTGTATTTATAACTAGCATATCTCTAGTTACAGTCCCTGTATTGTAAACTGTAAGTTAGACTTGTGAGGAGTGAACATTTAGACAGAGAAAAAGTATCAAACGTAGCTTGTGCATAAAAGTTAGCTTTTCTTTTACACATGTGTGAAATCCAATGACGCCAAGTGTGCGTTGCAGACTGTCGTTCAGCCGCAGCATTAACGAGTCACATAATGGTATTTAGATCACTAAATAGTAGGTTTTAGAAGGCAGGCAGCAACTGATGATTGAAAATGGTTTGATGTAGCTTGATGGAAAGAATTTAAAAAGTGCAGGTAAATGGATAAGAAAGCTGACATTGTAATATATACCAGAATATAAGACAATGTTTTTAAAAATAGGTTGAAATGTTTTTTTTTTAGGGTTGATTAAAACCTTTATCTTGTTTAATGATAATATAAAATGTCATGATGATGATAGTAATGTCATTTTTTTTATTAGGGGCCCGCACCTG
>JARPMJ010007075.1:0-46310 GCA_033366665.1 Phoxinus dragarum
TGGGCGACACCTAACACGTTCGCTAGGTTTTATAGCCTGCGTGTGGAACCTGTTTCCTCCCGAGTGCTCGCTACGGCCAGTGGTGCGAGGGAATAGGTTGTGTCGGCTTGCTACGCCACCCTGCGCTTCGGCCAGGTACGTGCGTTCTTGCTCCGTTGGCGCCAACGTTGGTGAGCCTCGTGAGTTCCTCCATCACCCCTCCGGTGCCTGGCGTAGCGGACCGCCAGCGCCAGGTCTGCTACCTCTAATCGAGTTGCTAGTAGACTGGGTGTTCTCTAG
This sequence comes from Phoxinus dragarum, assembly GCA_033366665.1. Classification (NCBI taxonomy): domain Eukaryota; kingdom Metazoa; phylum Chordata; class Actinopteri; order Cypriniformes; family Leuciscidae; genus Phoxinus; species Phoxinus dragarum. Next base: position 280 of record JARPMJ010007075.1, read on the forward strand.
TGGTCTCTACTGTGACCCATCATGCCACGTGCAGTTCAGCCGTGTCTTCCCCTTGGCAGACTCTTTCTGTCGTCCCTGTTGAGTTCGCTCCCACTTCCTAGGATGGGACCACCTCAGGGACTGCCATATGTTTCACTATCCCACTGGGCTAGTACATATGTGTATTCCAGGCCTTCCTCAGGCAGGCTGGGGCTTCCGCAGCGTTCCCTTTCCCTTTTTTTGGGTTAGGGCACGTTTTCCCAGTGTTATCCAATATCCACTGAGCGGGTTTTGTGGAACAGCAGTGTGATTCCTAGCTAGCTCCCGCAACTTATTACAAGAAACTGCTGCAGGGTAGCTTAGCTGGACGCTGGAAGGGGCCAGCACCATGGCGTTTTATTAGGGATCCCAATTCGTCAGGGAACTCCCCCGACGACACGTCGGAGTTCCCAGGACGAAAGGGAACGTCTCGGTTACGTATGTAACCCTCGTTCCCTGAGTACAGGGAACGGAGACGTGTCGTCCCCTCGCCATGTTGCTGTACCTTCGCGGAGGACTGGACACCGTTCGGCTCCTCAGCGAAAAGCACTATGCATGTGTTGCTTCCGCATTTTATTCCTGCGCTGGTAGGCGGGCTGCGGAATGCATTCCTGCATGCCAATTTTCATTGGCTCGTTTTAATTCTCTCGTAGGCAAATGGTCTCCCTAGCGTGATCCCAATTCGTCAGGGAACTCCCCCGACGACACGTCTCCGTTCCCTGTACTCAGGGAACGAGGGTTACATACGTAACCGAGACGTTTTCCCTGGTTGTAGGGCAGGATCATGACAGAATCATGTTTTGTGTACAAGCGCATGGCCTATTGTTTGGGCCATGTGCTTGTGTTGTCTCGTTACGTAATCCCGCCCCTTGTTATCCTCGTCTTGGGATTATTGTCTAGTCAGTTTCACCTGTCTTCGTCATTAGTGTTCCATATATAATCCCCATGTGTTTGCTGTCCTGTGTCGGTTCATTGTTAATCATACATGTGAGTACCTTGTGGAAAGTCTTGTTATTGTGAGTGTTATTAGAAGTAGTGTTTGTTTATTGTTAAGTCATAGTTAGTCTTGTCAGCCTACGATCCCTTGTCCCGTCTGTGTTTTGCCCCCTCGTGGGTTTTGTTTTCCTGTTTTTGTACAAAATAATCCGTGTTCTGTGACTACTGTCTGCGATTGGGTTCATTCCCTTTTTCACCCTTCCAACATCATAACAGAATGAACCGACCACAACCGAACCCAGCAGACAGTATGTCCTTGCCCATCAAGTGCCAGTCGGACCCTCTTGAAGATTGGTGGCTCAAGGCTATTTCCGATTCAAGCAGATGCAAGCTTCCTATTCAACCCCAGGGAGAGCTGTCCTTGAACGAGTATGCCCGGGTCGTGGATGAGGGGAGGTTTCTCCTACCTGAAAGCCTCCTAAATTGCTACCTTATTGCGGGCCTCAATGATCCTCCCCCTCTGGCTGAACGGGAGAAGTTGGTCCGTCGTCCGTTCCGGGATATGGTGGTCTGTTTGTCGCGGAAAGACCTGCCTAGTGCCACCATGTCGCCATCACCTGGCTTGCTCCCCGTGATCCCGGAGGGTCGTGTTCTCGCCTTGGCTACGTTGGGGGACCGGACTCTTTCCACCTCGACTCCCGAGGCGTCATCCGCAGTTACAACTCTTCGCGGAAAGCGGGGAAGATGGCTGTCATGGGAGTCGGCATCGGAGTCCTCTTCGACGGAGTCTACCCCTTCTGGGACTGTCTTCCCAGAGCCTGCTACGGTCCCCGCGGAGATCCTTCAACCGGTCACTAGTTCAACAACGGTCTCAGCACCGCGACCTAGGAGAAAGAGGAGGAGGAAGGGAGCCCCCCGTCCTTCGTCTCTGCCTGGTGTAGAGCCCGCTGCAGCAGTGAACGCTGTCCCAGAGCCCGCTGCAGCAGTGAACTCTGTCCCAGAGCCCGCTGCAGCAGTGAACGCTGTCCCAGAGCCCGCTGCAGCAGTGAACGCTGTCCCAGAGCCCGCTGCAGCAGTGAACGCTGTCCCAGAGCCCGCTGCAGCAGTGAACGCTGTCCCAGAGCCCGCTGCAGCAGTGAACGCTGTCCCAGAGCCCGCTGCAGCAGTGAATGTTATTCCTGAGCCTACAGTTGTGGGCGCTGCAGAGAGGGCCAAGGCCGATTCAGCTGCCGAAAAGGTTTTGCGGTCTGTTTCTGCCCGTCAACGCATGCCTGTCCTTGTCTCCGCCGAAACTCTATCCGAATACCTAAAGACCCTTATCAAGATCCTAGAAGTCCCTGTCAGTCCTGTCATTTTGCCCTGTCCCGAGTCCTCAGCTGCAGTGAGCGCCGTACCCCAGACTGCAGCCGTGACCGCTGTTCCTGAGGTGGCAACTGTGAGTGTTGCATCCAAGCCTGCCACTGAGAGCGCAGCACCGGTATCTGCCACTGAGACCGCTGCACCCAGTCCTGTCCCTTTGATTGTCATGTCCCCCGTCAGGAGTCCTGTTTCCTCATCCTCTGTGTCCTCTATGTCTGAGTCTGTTGCTGCTTCCACCAATGGAGTATCCCAGTCTGTCTTCCCGGTCGCCCCTGTCTCCACTAGTCCCCGGCCTGTTTCCCCGTTTGTCCCTGTCGCCAGTAGTCCCCGGACTGTTTCCCCGTTTGTCCCTGTCGCCACTAGTCCCCGGACTGTTTCCCCGTTCGTCCCTGTCGCCACTAGTCCCCGGCCTGTTTCCCCTGTCGCCTCTGAATCCCGTACTGTTTCGCCCAAGTTCCCTCCTTGTGTGTCCCCCTCCAAGCCTGCCCGGATTCCTCGTTCCCCGCCCTCATCCCATGGTCCTAAGACCCCCAGCACACCCGTCCACCCTGGACCACCCCGGACCACCCCCCATGAACTCTGTTATTCCTCCACCTCCTCTGCCATGTTTGTTGTTTTTATTGTTCCACCCCAACCCTGTCGTTGTATTTTCTTGTCTGCCTTTGTTAGTTTTTGTCATGTATTGTTGGTTTATGTCTTTGTCACAGTCTGTCATGTCCTGTGTTTAATGTCCCCTTGAGGAGCGTCTGGAAGCCGCTCCTTAAGGTGGGGGTTCTGTCATGATTCTGCCTTGGTGTCCTTGATTTTCCCTGGTTGTAGGGCAGGATCATGACAGAATCATGTTTTGTGTACAAGCGCATGGCCTATTGTTTGGGCCATGTGCTTGTGTTGTCTCGTTACGTAACCCCGCCCCCTTGTTATCCTCGTCTTGTGATTATTGTCTAGTCAGTTTCACATGTCTTCGTCATTAGTGTTCCATATATAATCCCCATGTGTTTGCTGTCCTGTGTCGGTTCATTGTTAATCATACATGTGAGTACCTTGTGGAAAGTCTTGTTATTGTGAGTGTTATTAGAAGTAGTGTTTGTTTATTGTTAAGTCATAGTTTAGTCTTGTCAGCCTACGATCCCTTGTCCCGTCTGTGTTTTGCCCCCTCGTGGGTTTTGTTTTCCTGTTTTTGTACAAAATAAACCGTGTTCTGTGACTACTGTCTGCGATTGGGTTCATTCCCTTCTTCACTCTTCCAACATCATAACAAGACAGCCATCTGTTCAACCTCCAGTCTGTAAGCAGACTCGTCACCGTCCTGGATGAGGCCGATAAGTGTAGTGTCGCCTGCAAACTTCAGGAGTTGACAGAGGGGTCTTTTGCGGTGCAGTCGCTTGTGTACAGGGAGAAGAGCAGTGGGGAGAAAACGCACCCCTGGGGGGCGCCAGTGCTGATTATGCAGGAGCTGGATGAGAGTTTTCCCAGCCTCACTAACTGTTGCCTCTCTGTCAGGAAGCTGGTGATCCACTGACAGATGGAGGCGGGCGCAGGGAGCTGGGTTAGTTTGGACAGGAGGATGTTTGGTATGATGGTGTTGAAGGCCGAGCTGATGTCCACAAACAGGATCCTCACATAAGTCCCTGGTCTGTCCAGATGTTGTAGGATATAATGCAGTCCCATGTTGTGACCAAAACACTGCAGTCGTGTCCAGTCATTTATGGATGTGGCCTTTACAATGTTGGCTCCATTGTCTGTAGTTATACAAACAATATTTTCCTCCTCCAATTTCCAGTTTATGAGGGCATTCTTTAATCCATGTGCCAATGTTTTGCCAGTGTGGTCCTCAGGAAAAAACCCAGTCTGTAGGCACAGACTTTTAAACTCAAAATCATGAGTAATGAAATTAATCGTTATGCTCATGTCTGGTTTCTTTGCTCTGCTGGACCATAAATCTGAAGTTGCTGCAAAATACTGTACATCTCGCAGTTCCGTTTCAATTGCTCCATGACACGCGAGGCATTCCCAGGCCAGCCGGGAGACATAATCCCTCCAGCATGTCCTAGGTCTTCCTTGAGGTCTCCTCCTGGTGGGACGCGCCCGGAACACCTTCTCCGGAACAGATGCCCGAGCCACCTCAGCCTCTCGATGTGGAGGAGCAGCATCTCTACTCTGAGCTCCTCCCGAGTGACCGAGCTTCTCACCCTATCTCTAATGGCTAATGGCTGAAAACCGTCCCAGTGCATGCAGAAGGTCCTGGTCTGATGGGGCCAACACGACAACATCATCTGCAAAAAGCAGAGACAAAATCGTGTGGTCCCCAAACCTGACACCCTCCGGCCACTGGAAATTATCCGGCCCCTACGCCTAGAAATTCTGTCCATAAAAATTATGAACAGCACCGGCGACAAAGGGCAGCCCTATAGGAGTCCAACATGCACAGAGAATAAGTCTGACTCACTGCCGGCAATGAGAACCAAGCTCCTGCTCAGGTCGTACAAAGACCGTATTAAAGTCCTTAGCAAAGGGCCTCGGACCCCATACTCCCAGAGCACCCTCCACAGGACGCCTCGAGGGACACAGTCGAATGCCTTTTCCAAATCCACAAAGCACATGTGGATTGGTTGGGCAAATTCCCATGAACCCTCCAGCACCCTAGAGAGGGTATAGAGCTGGTCCAGTGTTCCACGGCCGGGACGAAAACTGCACTGTCCCTCCTGAATCCGAGGTTCTACTATCGGCCGAATTGTCCTCTCCATTGCCCTGGCATAGACTTTCCCGCGGAAGCTGAGATGTATCTTCCCATATCTTTTGTCAGGTGAAATGCTATTGCATCTGTAATTTCTTTGTGCCTGAGGGAGTTTGATGGGTATGGTGTTGTGTTGAATAGTGTTGCTTTTATAGAAGTTTGTTTCGTCTGGCCATAATTCAATGACCCATTACCAATTATTCCTCTATTGTACTATGCAGTGGCATTCAGCTACGCTGTACTCACAGGTGTCATTTCCTATGGGGACAGGGCGACATGTCAAAATCCCGTTTGTGTCCCCCCCCTCCAATTTCAAATTTGTTTGATTTTTAACAGTAAAGTCACCTGTTGTTGTTTCTGGCGTTTCATTGCTGTCTGGACGCGCGCATATGACACCAGCTCGATCCTGCTCCTCCGTGGTATCGCGGTTGCAGCACAGTCAGCGATGAAACACCAGAAACCACAACATGTGACTTTAATGTCCTCATGGATGAAAAGAACGAAAGGAGATGTGAGTTGGTGGTTCAGTAAATTAGCTCAGGTCAGGATAATCATATTTTCTGTCTACACCTGTTGATGTTAGCCTTACGTTGACTGAGCTAACGTTAACATACACTGCTGCTTGGTAACTTCAGACTGTTTAGCTAAAAATTTAATGTAGAAAATTCTGTGTAGCCTCCTGAAGAAACATTTTTTGTAGGCCAACCATGAAAACGAGTCCACTTAAAACCGCAGCATTTTCTGTCAGCAATGTATGACAAGTAGTGCTGTCAACATTAACGCATGCGATTCGTTTTTGTTCAGCTTTAACATGTTAAGATATTTAACGCAATTAACGAAGCATTCGTTTTTTCTGTCATCCTTTAGCTAGCGTTATATGATCCCGCTCTTATTCATAAGGTATATGATATAATAAATAAGGTATAATTAATAATTAAGTGATTCATTGAGTGATGATTGACCATTATTGAAGACACGTGATGTTAACAAGCAGAATCACCAAAGGAGAAAATCACAATTTTAAGTGTATAATAAGAATAGTGTTTTCTTTAGTTGGGCTCACGACCCTTGACATTTTAATGTACCCTTGTAACACTTTGAGTGTTGTCTCAAATAAATTTCCACAAGAGTTAATTTAACACTGGAGTTTTTGCTGTGTATATATAAATGAAGTGTGATCATGACGCATCTGTCAATGCAACTCTTCTGGAAGTTGTGGTTTCACAAGCACAAACTTAGTAGCCTAATAAAAGCTTCATTAGTACACACACACACACACACACACACACACACGCACACACACACGTGATCTTGGCCTGAATGTGGCCTCTTTATTTATATTTATTATACATTTATTTAACGTTCTGCAAAGTTTTAAATTCGAAAGTGCATGTTTACTTTCACACACAGCAATATTACACTGTGTGAAAGGGAATATTTAAAAAAACATAATTGGGGAACTTTAACTCTTTAACTCACAGATGTCAAAAACCACCTCAAGCTAGCGTGAAAACTTTGTGAAATAAGGGCTTTTTATTAGAAATTTGGCGTTTCCATCACTCGTTTCTGATGCGATACTTTAAAATGCGCATAAAAACAGGGTGATGGAAACATAGCTAATGAGAGGAAAAATATATTTTTGTATTGATTTGTGTGGAACTGTTCAGTCAAAGCACTTTGTTCAGTGTCAAACATAATACTTCTTTATGGACTTGGTTGGTTTCTGGATGCCACAGTTCAGCTCACTTTCTGATCCAGAGCTTCAGTTTTACACCAGATATCTTTCTGATCGCTTCTTCAGCTTTATCATAGAGTCAGGACTAAACACTCAGTTGATGAGATCAGAGGAAGTGACCAACCAGAGGAGGAGCTGGTGACGTTTAAAGGAAGAGCTGTAACTATATATAATGAAGAGGAAGACTGACAGAAACAGAAAATGTCTGATAAGTGTGATCTGTGTCTGCTGGGACTGATCATTCTCTCTTCACTTCTCACAGGTAAAGAAATCTGTATTTTCTCTAAACACATTTAGTGGAGTTAGTCTGGAAAGAGTTCATTTGAACATGCTCAGTTTATTCTTGCACACATTCACGTTGTGATCTCAGAGTTGTGTATTGATACTAGGGATGGGCATTTTTGTCATTTTCTCATTTCGATCATCAACAGGTCTCAAAAACGAGTACTCGAGTAATCAGGGGGGCGGGGCTTGTGCGGGGGCGTGGCGTGTCCGTCATGAAAATGTTAGGAAATGTTACATGTAAGACTGTTACGAAAATTAATGTTGACAAATAAAAATATGACATTAAACATGAAAACATGAACGTATGACTAGAAAAAATAACACCATGATGCATCAATGTTTTCGAAAAAGAAACATCTAAAAGGAAAAGCTGCTTGAGGTAAAGCTGAAGAGTAAATGATCTCTAGTAAACTGAAGCGCGTTCTACGACAACCTATGAGATTAATAATCAGATATCCTAGATACAGAACATAAACGTAACATGACAACTTACATGATCAAAAGGATGTGAATGCGCATGTGAACTAGTGGTTTGATAGGGAAATTTTGGATGCGCTATTCCCTTAACAGCGCGCTGATACACGAGCAACTAAAGCACAGAGAATTCAACATTATATCACAATCCTGTTCTCATTATAATGCTGAATATCTTGTGTATATTGGCGCTGCACATCTTGCACTTAATTTTATTTTGCGTGTTTCAAATCACTGCATGTTTTCAAAGCCATAACTAGAAACAACCATCTTGCATCTTGCAATGGAGCTGAGACTGAAGAGTGAATGTACGGTCGTTTTTTTGCCTGCTGGTTATTAATTAAACACGTCTTGTATTTGTGATTAATAATAAATAAAAATAATGACTTTATTCAACTATTAATTTTCTTCTGTGTGGGCCACCATGGCCATTGTTGTGCTCGTGAAAGTGATGGTGTAAGCCAGGGGTGGGGAACGTTGATCCTGGAGGACCGCTGTCCTGCAGAGTTCAGCTCCAACCCTGAAAAAACTCCCTGATTGTAGCCTTAAGGCGGGCATACACTGTGCGATGTCTGTGCGATTTCAGCAAGGTACCGACTCACACTGAACTAGCCAATGTCTTCAGGATCACTAAAGCTACAATCAGGGGAGTTTTTTCAGGGTTGGAGCTGAACTCTGCAGGACAGCGGTCCTCCAGGATCAACGTTCCCCACCCCTGGCTTACACCATCACTTTCACGGAGCACAACAATGGCCATGTTGGCCTGTCCAAGTTCCCTCTGTTCTTCATCTTTCTGGCCAATCTGAAAGACACACAAGCAAAACAAACAAAAACTATTCTTACTCAGAGAGCTAATTCATAATTTAACTGATCTTACCAAACAGAGACCAATTACTGACCGTTATCTTCTGACTGGACTACAATGTCTCAAAACTGTTGTCATTCAACATCTGTATCTTAAAGAAAGACAAACACAGCAATCACCAACTTTCATAAAGAACATGAAAATGCATGGATATGCTTTTAGTTATTATATATTATAAGCTTAGTTATTTATAAATAATACATTCATCAATAATTATTTTTAAAGTTGCAAAGATGTCATACAGATTTCATAATGTAATTTGTGTAACGCATTATGTAATAGATCATTGCGTGCATGCATGTTTAAACTTTTATGGTGTAATCGGAACCTACAGTGTGTTAAATCGTCAACAACGTATTTGATTAATCAAGTATTTACCATATATTTATTATTTTACGGTTATACAGTCAAGTATATGAGGCTACTGTCACTTTAAGAATTAACACACACACCAACAAAGACAAACTCGAGTTTTTGCCAAATGTTTTTTGTGTTCAAGTGAATACTTGGCAAGGTAGACATTTTGATTAAAATAAAATATCTATGACCCTTCAAACGCCACATGACAGTAAAAATAACTCAATCCAGTGCTGTGCATCTACGAGGCATCGAGCAAGTGTGTGTTTTCTTTAGTCTTATCGTGCTCTAATTTGATCAAACACATACCGCTCTTATTTTCACATTGATTCATGTTTGTGTTTTACTGTAACTTAACACTGAAGTTGTTGAGTGTGATATATTGATATAAATAATATAACAGGATCTGTATCGAAACAGTATATAGTCACAACGTTTTAATTAAGCTTTTAACTTTTAAATACTACAAATGTATAACGTCAGTTAATTACTTTATCCATCATTTATTGATAAAGTGTAACTTCTCCGATGTCCACTTTGAAAAATACAATTATTTGATAAAGTCTTGCATTAATGGTCTTCTGGGTCTATTATGACTATGTCTATTATGTCCCCAAATGACCTCTGCTCTTATTTACATTTGAAAGATATCATAAATCCTCCAAAAACTGCACACATGTTGAGTAAAAACATTAATAAACAAAGTAAAATTATATTTGTAAAAAAAAAAAAAACTATTATTCTGTTACAAAATGAAATGCTATAGTCCAGGAGACCCTAAAGACCGCGAGTGTCACTCCAAACGAAGACCATCAGAGGGTTGATCAGTTAACTGCACTCCCGTCCCCATCTAATACTACACATTATGTTACACATTTTTCAGCTCTATAGCCTTTCCCTCGGGTGCACACTTGGGTTTGCGCTACCAATAGTTTTGCATACACGCATACATAGCCATTATACTTCAAATATTCCCGCTATCAAATCATGTTTCAAAAATCACACGCACACACCAGACAAGTTATATTATAACATCTTTATTTACTTATCTGCATATTTGTTTGTAAGTGTCTTTGTTCGTGCTGTGAAGAGTCTTGCGTGTGGCGTCTTTCCTGGTTGATCTGCCGTAAGCACGGCAAGTAAGAAAGGTCAAAATACCGGCGGCGATTCGAAAACGCTTAAATCGTAGCCTGCCCGTGCTGCGCATGCGTGAGTCGTCTGCCGGCTGGACGGGTTTTCGTGTATATGTGTGGGGAAAATGGGGGGGAAATGTCTTTAATAATATATTTATTTGTCTATGTATAATTCATTATTATTACTGAAGTATCATGAATACATATTACTACATAATATATATGAAGGTCTGTATAACCAGTTTACCTTTTTGGAGAAGGTTGGAAAATGAATACTTACCTGATAATTACCATAATGATTTCACCCAAATGGGCGGGGCCTTTAAAATATAAAGGGCAGCTCTTTCACACAGTGGAGGGCAGAGAGAGTGTGGAAGTTAAGGAGTGCAACTTGAGGTGCAGTCGGAGACTATTAAAATCCTTTTTAGTAGAAGGAAATTCTGCCAAGAGCTCAGTGTAAATATATTTATACATTTTTGTTTTTGTTTTGTTTTGTTTGTTGGTATCTGTATTTTGTGTACACTTTGGGACGATTTGGACTCAAAATAAAGAACCCTTGCACTGAAGTGTTATTGTGGCTGAGCCATCATTCTTGTGCCGGGAGCCTTTTACCAACACGCCTTTTCACAGTCAAGTATATGAGGCTACTGTCACTTTAAGAATTAACACACATGCCAACAAAGACAAACTCGAGTTTTTGCCAAATGTTTAAGACACAACCAAATGTGTTCAAGTGAATACTTGGCAAGGTAGACATTTTGATTAAAATAAAATATCTATGACCCTTCAAACGCCACATGACACTAAAAATAACTCAATCCACTGCTGTGCATCTACGAGGCATCGAGCAAGTGTGTGTTTTCTTTAGTCTTATCGTGCTCTAATTTGATCTAACACATACCGCTCTTATTTTCACATTGATTCATGTTTGTTTTTTACTGTAACTTAACAGTAACTTTAAATATCCCGCACACTGAAAGTTGTTGAGTGTGATATATTGATATAAATAATATAACAGGATCTATATCAAAACAGTCACAACGTTTTAATTAAGCTTTTAACTTTTACATACTACAAATGTATAACGTGTCAATGAATCCATCACCATTATCCATCATTTATTGATAAAGTGTAACTTCTCCGATGTCCACTTTGAAAAATACAATTATTTGATAAAAGACTTGCATTAATCGGTTAACTGATCCTTACGTGATTATAAATGTACGGTAGTAACAAACTCAACATTATGTGACCGGGGATTTATATTTACCACCAGGAACACATTAGGGGTTTCTATTTACTTTAAGTTTATTCATTTAATGATGTAAAATAAAAACAAATTATTATTATTATTATATTATTTCAGTTTTAAATGTTCACAAAAGAAACAGAAAAGAGCAGAAAAACAAAATTCAATAAATGAGGTTAACAGAGCTGGTGATAAAATTCAAACCACCTCACACTGCTCTACATTACTCTGCGTGCAGTTATCTCCGTGACACTGTATGCTTGAGTATCACAGCCCACTTGTGTATAATAAACACAATACCCTCAAACACGGCACAAAAATATGACCGGTTTAAAATGCAAAAAAATTAAAATAAAACAAAAATAAAAGTAATGCAACTATTACAAAACTTTACACTACAATACGGCAGTGGGAATACTGTACAAATAGAACAAAACAACATAAGTACATTTTATATATTACCCACTTACATATCATGAGAGAGAAAATAACACTCACATAACAATCAGCTCCAACACACCACCACATTCACTTCACGAGGGCTGAAATCCCCAACATTATGTGGCACACTGTGTAAATAATCACATCCAATTATAATCACAAGAAAAGCACAAGAAACATTTGAAAATAATGAAGTGTATAACATTTAGCATAACGCCAAATAATCAGGCCTACACCGCATGTGTGACGTCATATCATCGCGGACATTACACACAACATAACTTTCCAAATATGACAGTTCTCCGAATTACTGCAACAAAATATGCATCCACAAATGGTATTAAACTAAAATATATTCACAAAACATTGTATTTACCCATGGATGACTTCAAATCATACAATTTCACGAGAGTGCGCATCTCTCTCGCACTGCCCGATGCACGTCTCACCAAATGACTGACTTGAGAGCGCACGCGCGTTGTATCGGGCGCAACACACATAGTGCCACCTGTTGATGACTCCAAGTACATGTAATCTCTGTTTTTTCATCTTTATAATTAAAGTGTAAATGACAATGAAATAAAATAAAAGATTTTAACATGCAAGGAAAAAAAAAACACTTTAAGGGTATTTACCACCCGGTTACAATTATTTGTAAGATTACTCACCATATGTAATTTTGTGTCGACCACGAGGTTATCCTGCAGCAAAAGAAGATGGTGGCCGATACGTTTCTCACAAGCCAAGCCGATGTCGTCCGTGGTCACGTGGCTTAACCGGAACAAACTTGTCATTTGATTTTAAAGCATAATCATCACACAACTAAACTGTTACTTGACTAATTTTATAGTATAAACCACTCGTCCTACTTTATTTTTCTCATTCACCAATGTTTATTCAACAATCAAATCTCAGAAACTTTATGCATTCCACTCAATGAACGCAATGCAGATATACATGCAATGTATTACATACAATCTCTACTGATAGTAACAGTTATATACTATTTTAGGGTTTTTCCTGCTCAAAATGAGGTGGAGGTGGTAAAATCCTGCTTGGGAAATGTGTATCTGAGCTAGGGCTGTCACGATCATTAAAGCTGCTCTAAGAGATGTTGGGTGACGTCACTTCTTGTTGACGTTCGAAGTATTGTCAAACAAAATGGAGGCTAGCTAGACCCTCCCTCCTCCTCATCCGCGCACTAATCCCCCAAACCCTTCTTGTCGGTGATTGGCTGGAACACTGTTTGTTATGTTTCGGGGTCCAGGTTGGCCCAGTTTGTTTTTGTTGCCGTTTGTGGAGCCTGGGCTGTCTAGAGACTGTGTTTTTTTACAGTGTTCAGGGGACAGGCAGCTAGCGGATAGTGCGGAGATGTTTGCTGTATGTGACAAAAAATGTTTTGGCCTAAAAAACGTGTGACATCGCTTAGAGCACCTTTAAACGTGGTAGACGAGGAGTTTTACCGAACTGGCCTGGTACTGACGCGCTGTTTGAATGCTGAATGGAGAATGATTGACAGCTGCAGCTGAGGGAAGACGAGTTTCTGTGAACTTTAATTTAGCGATGTAAAATTTCTTCTGTCCCTCACAACAAGATATGATATGGCTTTAGACCACTTAAGGCGAGACACGGCAGGCAAAAACATCGTTTTTTTTTTCACTGGTCAATTTTGAGATTGTAGGCTATTTGTCTTCAATAACATGTCTTCTTTCAGACTTGTGGTGAAAAAAAGTCCAAAATACACATTTAGGTCTTTATTTCACTACACTTTGTCTATTTGCGTCTATAGATTTCTCCGAAATTCAACAAAAGTTGGCGTTCTAAATCAACGCGCTGCTCCGCGATCTCTGTGTTCTTCCTTTAATCACGCACATGTCTGAAAAGCTCTCTCTCTGCTGTACAATGCTGTCGGCTCCAAATATGGTCATTTCCTTTTAATCAGCAACCAATCGTGAAAGTAAAATGGGCATTTAACCCTAAAAGCGAAATCTCATTGGCTGATGTCAATTTCTGACAACGTGATTGGTTCAGATGCATCACGTGATGCGCTCTGACACTTAGATGTGTGTTTTTGACTGTTTTTCTGCTCAGTTAAAGGCCATAAATGCTGTGTTTATAAGTTTTGATGTGATTTAGGTGGTTTGTATTGTTGTTGCTAATTATTTGATAAGATATTGTGTCAGTAAATAGTTGTTTCTACTAAAAAAGTATGATTTTTTACATTACAAATCTTTAAATGCCTTTTTCTCAAAATGTTTTTTTTGTCATCCTCCAGTAGAAACATCTCAGCCTATGTAGCACCTATGTACACCAAATTTTCCAGTTATACACTTAGCAGTATTCTGAAGATATGTTCAGAGGGATTTGTTAATAAATCATTCCTGGCCTGATTTATGGGACATTTTAATCCCAAAAATATGGCGAAAATCGATTTTTTAAGGCTATGGACAGTATATTTTGATTTCCTAGGTAATGAAAGCATATATCCTGAAATCCCTCTGAAGATCTTTTTTCATCTTGTGTGTAAACAAAATGAAAAAAGAATTTTGCACCTGGCTTTATCATATGTTCAGATCTATCTACCGAAAATATATGCAAAAGTGTGCATATTTAATGAGATAATACCTAATTTGCATAATTAAACATACAAATTTCAAAAACTTGTAATACATTTTTTTTATGAACTTGTTTAAGTAATCAACTGAGGAAGTGTCATGGTGATATCTATTATTTTTAAATTGTACCCTATTCACCTGTAGTGTCTCGCCTTAAATCATTATATTAGAATTTCTGAAGGATTGTGTGCCACAGATATATATATATTTAGATTTTTTATATATATTTATAATATATATAGAGTTTTGTGGACAGCCGGATGGGACACGACGTTTGACGGATGCGGCCGCCTCGTAATTCTCGATGCAGGAAAAACCCAAATAAATCATGTAATTAAAAGTCCACAAATGATCTATTACTAAAGTATTTATTAATGCTATGCATAGTTTACTCAGGCCTATAGCTACACTTGAACTATCCGATGACTCTGACCAGCCTTTAAAATAACACAAATATTCAACTAAACACATGCATTAATTCATTGAATTCTACTTTAATATCATACAAGTCTATATCAACAGAGATAAAACTTCACCAATACTGTGGAAATTTTGTATCCACAACGCGGTCTTCAAACAGCAAAACAAGATGGCGGCCGAACAGAAAATGATCGACCCAAACTCGACGACGACGTCAGTCTTCACGTGGTTTAAACGTGGACGTAAAGTTGTAATTTGATTTAAAGCAATTAGTTTAAATTACACCCAAAAAACTTGGTTTTACTTCAAGACAACTAAACTCAACTACATTAGACCAATGACAAGGCAGAAAAGTGAATTTATTGAGTCAGGTCAAGTATAAAAGTTATGTAACATAATGACAAACCATATGCAGTTGTTTCAGCTTAACTCAACATGAACTATGAAAACTGAAAGCATGAACTAATCATGAACACTGAAGAGTTATCCTGAACTACGACTGGAGTCATTATGGATTCACGCATGAATAACGGCAGCAAAACTACATGTTAGACATAGTTTGATATTAATGCATTTATTACATTCATGGATAAACCAAATCAAACTCGCTTTAAAGATCTTAAAATGTCTTTTTCTGTTTTGTGTCGCTCTCTTTCCCTTCAAACTCACCCAAACAAACAAACAAATAAAAGATAAAGGTTATTTGTAGTTATTTTACTATTTATTTACATCATTAAACATATTGTCACAGTGTCTGGTTTATGTTCCTTGGGTCACCACTAGATGTCCTCCTTCCCCACGGTGTCCATCACACTATTGAACTACATTTCCCACGATCCTTGTCTTCTCATTGCACTCGGCTGGTTCCTTATCACTGATCATTGCACTCAGCCATTTCCCCCATTATCATTGTCTATTCCCTGTGTATTTATACCTGTCTGTTTTAGTATGTGTGACGGAGTCCTTATCTATTATCACGCCACTTCGGAGTCCTGGTTTCTTGTCTGTTCTTGTTTCATGTTTGGATTGATCTTATGGTCTTGACCCCTGCCTGGACTGTTTGTGAGTACGGATTTCCCCAATAAATACACTTACTGCATTATTGGATCTTTTGTGTTTCCTGCGTGTGGATCGTGACAGAAGGACTCCGTCAAGCCTAGATCCAGCAGTATGAGTTCCAACTTCTCTTCCCCAGCCATCGAGCGGGAGAGGAGGGATTGTTTTGAGGGGACCCGTCTGGTTATTTTTCGTGGGACCCGGGGAGGGTCACAGAGGAGGAGGAGGTGGTCGAGAACAAGGCCAACACCACTCTCCACCTTGGCCCCCCTTCGTCCCTGGACTGGTGAGGGACGGATTAGAGCCACCATCTCGCCATCGCGGGCGGAGAAGGGGAAGACGTTACGTCCGCCCATCCAGAGACTGTTCACGTCCCGTCTGCCCAGCCAGAGTTTGTTCACGTCTCGTCTGCCCAGCCAGAGTTTGTTCACGTCCCGTCTGCCCAGTTAGAGACTGTTCACGTCACGTCTGCCCAGTCAGAGACTGTTCACGTCCCGTCTGCCCAGTCAGAGACTGTTCACGTCCCATCTGCTCAGTTTGAGACTGGTCTAGAGATGCCCATTTGTGGGGCCGCCAAGGCTATGATGGATTATTTAGAGCGTCTGGCTCGGATCCTGGACATGCCAGTGTCTGCTGTTCCTGAGTCGGAGCCAGTGTCTTCTGTTCCAGAGCCGGGGCCAGTGTCTGCTGTTCCTGAGTCGGGGCCAGTGTCTGCTGTTCCTGAGTCGGGGCCAGTGTCTTCTGTTCCAGAGTCGGGGCCAGTGTCTGCTGTTCCTGAGTCGGGGCCAGTGTCTGCTGTTCCTGAGTCGGGGCCCCGGAGACGAACCTCTTCATCGGGTCGTCTGGTGGGTTCTAACCCAGAGACCAGCCCGGAGGTAAGTGCCATCCCTGCCCGGCCCCGCCCGAGCTGCTCGCCCTGCCGGCCCCGCCCGAGCTGCTCGCCCTGCCGGCCCCGCCCGAGCTGCTCGCCCTGCCGGCCCCGCCCGAGCTGCTCGCCCTGCCGGCCCCGCCCGAGCTGCTCGCCCTGCCGGCCCCGCCCGAGCTGCTCGCCCTGCCGGCCCCGCCCCGAGCTGCTCGCCCTGCCGGCCCCGCCCGAGCTGCTCGCCCTGCCGGCCCCGTCGGTGTCTGTTGCAGTTCCTGAGCAAGGGTCTATTCCTGTTCCGCTTGGGTCTTCACCGCCATGGCTGCCCGAGTGGTCGTCTTCACCCTGTTCGTCTCCGCCCTGGCCGCCAGATGGACTGTCATCTCCGCCCTGGCCGCCAGATGGACTGTCGTCTTCGCCCTGGCCGCCCGAGGGGTCTTCACCGCCCTGGCCGCCCGAGGGGTCTTCACCGCCCTGGCCGGCCCGGAGGGGTCTTCACCGCCCTGGCCGCCCGAGGGGTCTTCACTGCCCTGGCCGCCCGAGGGGTCTTCACCCGCCCTGGCCGCCCGAGGGGTCTTCACCGCCGTGGCCGCCCGAGGGGTCGTCTCCGCCCTGGCCGCCCGATGGACTGTCTGCTTCGCCCTGGCCGCCCGATGGACCTGTCTGCTTCGCCCTGGCCGCCCGATGGACTGTCTGCTTCGCCCTGGCCGCCCCGATGGACTGTCTGTTTTTGCCCTGGCCGCCGCTTAATCCGTTCCCCCTTGCTCCTGTTCTCCTCCATGGACCTGGCCCCCCATCCCACCCCCTGATCCTCCACCTTTCCACCTCCCGCCTGGACTCTTGTTTTGTTTGTTTTTTGTGGGTCTTGGAGCGTCTGGTAGCCGCTCCGTAGAGGGGGGGTTATGTCACAGTGTCTGGTTTATGTTCCTTGGGTCACCACTAGATGTCCTCCTTCCCCACGGTGTCCATCACACTATTGAACTACATTTCCCACGATCCTTGTCTTCTCATTGCACTCGGCTGGTTCCTTATCACTGATCATTGCACTCAGCCATTTCCCCATATCATTGTCTATTCCCTGTGTATTTATACCCTGTCTGTTTTAGTATGTGTGACGGAGTCCTTATCTATTATCACGCCACTTCGGAGTCCTGGTTTCTTGTCTGTTCTTGTTTCATGTTTGGATTGATCTTATGGTTTTGACCCCTGCCTGGACTGTTTGTGAGTACGGATTTCCCCAATAAATACACTTACTGCATTTGGATCTTCTCCCTTGTCTCATTGAGTGTGGATCGTGACACATATATGGACTCATAAGGAAGATCAAACACCTGTAAAGACACACGAGGCACGTTTACAATCAAATATGGCGCGCAAGCTAATCGAAGCATAAACTATCAAAACGATACAGTTCAGTTCTGTACATCACTACCTGCACATGCCGTCCAGTAATGTTTATGACAAAGCTCACATCAACAGTTCAAGATATGATGATAATAAATTATCTACATTTGTTTCAAAGTCAGAGTATTTCTTATTCCTTCTTAAAGAGGCGTTTGATTTGGTTTATCCATAAATGTTTATTAATGCATTAACTATAAAACACCGGAAAAAGACTGTATGCTTTGAATCTTCTGCTTTTTATGCTGGTATGTTTATGTTTTTTCATTTATTAATATCATAATGATCACTGAGATATTCTGTGTTTCAGGAACCAGTGGAGTGGATCATGAGTTCATCAGTTCTGGTGGAAATGTGCGTCTGTCCTGTAATAATGCTCTTCATGACTGCACATCAACTACATGGATCTACTATGACAGACATTCAGCAGCATTCAGACTGATTGATGGAGGGATAAAGAGAAAGACACAGAGAGACACGAGAGACTGAGTCTGGAGTCTGACTGCTCTCTGAACATCAAGACCGTCACAGAAGAAGATTCTGGAGAATACATCTGCCAACAATTTGTGAATGGACGACAACAAGGAACTGATGCTCGTGTGTTTTTCTGCATGTTCTTCATGGTAAGTTTATGATTATTTGTTCAGTTTAAAAAGAGCAGATTATTTATTAAACTCAGATGATGATTGAAGAGTCTGTGATTTGTGTTTCAGTTTCAGTGTCTCCATCATCATCATCTTCATCATCTTCATCCTCACAGACTGAGATCAGTCCAGGCCGCTCTGTGACTCTCTCCTGTCAGTTGTATTCTGTATTCTCCAGTGATTATTTGGTTCGTTCTGAGGGTGTTAAGCTGTTGTGGGTGAATCCGGCTGGTGTTGATCTGAAGACAGACTCCAGATATCAGATATCATCATCATCATCATCATCATCAGATCAATATCGCTGTATCATCACTCTGACTACAACACTCCTGAAGGAAGATGACAACAGAGAGTGGAGATGTCGGCTTACTCTCAGAAAGCAACTCAAGACCTCAGTCGGATACACTGTCAAGTATTCAGGTGAGAAAACACTCTTTTCAGACAGATTAGTGAAAACTTTCACAGACGGGCTCTCCTCTTCCTGATGCCTTCATGGGTCATACATGAAATATTGCATAACTCTATTATTGCCGAGTATGACCCATGGAGAAAGTCAGTTATAGGAATTATAAGGCTTAATAATGTCATTGATTCAGGAAAGCTGAAGGTTTATGGGAAGCAGCTCACTGTGTTTCACTCTCATATAAACCAGGAATAAAATGATACAGGAACATCTCTCTTCTCAACTACTGCCACTGTAAGCTGTGATGATTGAACACAAACTGCATGTCATGTTATGATCAATATGAAAATATGATGTTAATGTCCTACAGGTGATGCGTCTGAACATTCATCTTCTGCAGCTCCAGTCGCTTCAACACTGATTCACATGTTCATGCATTAACATATGATATACGTATTACTATTTCCATTTTGTTTTTAATAGTTGTAACATCAACTACAGCAACAACAACAACAACAACAACATCAACAACAACAACAACAACAACAACACTGACTCCAGTGACAAAGTCTAAGAAGATATCAGCTCCTACACAAGGTTCATGATCACATGATCAGTCTCACTAATTCCATGAAACCCTCAAAGGAAATTATGTTCCTGGCATTAAAATATGATATATTTTTATTTCTATTTTAATAGTTGTAACATCAACTACAGCAACAACACTGACTCCAGACACCACAGCAAACTCTCCGGATCAGGTGTGTGTGAACATCTTCCTCATTTGATCGACTCGTGGAGTTTTCTAGAATCAGTTTCTGAATCCGCTCTGGAGTTGTTTGAACAGCTGATCACACATTTTGATCGTCATTAAATGTCAAAGATACGTCATTCTCATCCTGAATCCAGGTGTGTGTGAACGAACTACAGCAGCAGCTCCTACACACGGTTCAGGATCACATGATCACTGTCACACATCAACCTCGAAGGATTGCTCAATATTTGTGCATTTGAATGTTTTCATACAGGAATCGTTAAATGTTTTAGAGCCGTCAATAAATAGATATTCCACATTTCAATGTTTCTGCAAACTTAGAACACAAGTGTGCTAGAACCTCACTTAACATGAATATCTATGAATGAATAAAGCATCAAATATATTTATTTCTGGTCAATGGCGATAGTCATTCTCCTCCTGACAGCTTGAGACTGAAGTAAGAAGATAATGATGACAGACTCGTGCACATATTCCTCATTTCTGTGATGTGAAGCTCGAGTATTATGTGATGCTGATGTTGTGTATATGTGGCCATTATGTGTTGATGATGTTGTGTATATGTGGCATTATGTGATGATGATGTTGTGTATATGTGGCATTATGTGCTGATGATGTTGTGTATATGTGGCATTATGTGATGCTGATGTTGTGTATATGTGGCATTATGTGTTGAACTGAACTAACAGACGTGATCCACAGATCCAGGAGAAACTGAAGTCTGTGTGAATGCTGGATTATTATACAGAGGTACGACACGTTCATTTATACTGACAGCTTATAACATTAAACTATCAGTCAGTCTGTAAATGCTTCATCAATAACTGTTGATAGTTGAAGACCCTTGACTTCAGTCATGTCCAGTTTCTCTTCTTCCTCTCATGTTTCCTGCAGTGATCGTGACTATTGTTGAGATCGCAGTGTTTGCTGCTCCTACTGTGATTCTTCTTCAGATCATCTGTGCAAGAAGAGCTGGTGAGTTTGAGCATCACACCAATCTGATCATTCACACTCATCTGAACATCTGCAGTCATGATAAACACACACCAGAGGACATGCTTTTATTTTGAGTTATACGAGAGGACAGTCAATGCTTTTATTTTGAGTTATACGAGAGGACAGTCAATGCTTTTATTTTGAGTTTATACGAGAGGACAGTCAATGCTTTTATTTTGAGTTATACGAGAGGACAGTCAATGCTTTTATTTTGAATTATACGAGAGGACAGTCAATGCTTTTATTTTGAATTATACGAGAGGACAGTCAATGCTTTTATTTTGAGTTATACGAGAGGACAGTCAATGCTTTTATTTTGAGTTATACAAGAGGACAGTCAATGCTTTTATTTTGAATTATACGAGAGGACAGTCAATGCTTTTATTTTGAATTATACGAGAGGACCGTCAATGCTTTTATTTTGAATTATACAAGAGGACAGTCAATGCTTTTATTTTGAGTTATACGAGAGGACAGTCAATGCTTTTATTTTGAATTATACGAGAGGACAGTCAATGCTTTTATTTTGAGTTATACGAGAGGACAGTCAATGCTTTATTTTGAGTTATACGGGAGGACAGTCAATGCTTTTATTTTGAGTTATACGAGAGGACAGTCAATGCTTTTATTTTGAGTTATACGAGAGGACAGTCAATGCTTTTATTTTGAGTTATACGAGAGGACAGTCAATGCTTTTATTTTGAGTTATACGAGAGGACAGTCAATGCTTTTATTATGAATTATACGAGAGGACAGTCAATGCTTTTATTTTGAGTTATACGAGAGGACAGTCAATGCTTTTATTTTGAGTTATACGAGAGGACAGTCAATGCTTTTATTTTGAATATACGAGAGGATAGTCAATGCTTTTATTTTGAATTATACGAGAGGACAGTCAATGCTTTTATTTTGAATTATAGGAGAGGACAGTCAATGCTTTTATTTTGCAGGGAGGAAGGACTCGAGACCCCCAGAGGAAATAGAGATGCCTGCAAGATTACAATAAAATACTGGTGAGTTTTGAGCAAATCTGCAACAATATTTTAAATAGCAAAAATCGTACAGATGATTGTTTATTGTTTTATTTTCTTCTTCTCAGAAAACAAAGAAAAAACTCTGATCACCCTGAAGAAATAGTGACACCAAGTTTAGATTATTTTTATTTATTTATTTTTTTTTACAAATAAAATGCCAGGATTAATTTTAATTTAAATCCCAGTCAACACGTTGATCTCACAGTGATCTCTCCATATGATCAGAATGTGAGTCACAGTGAGCTAAAAGTGTAACTCACACTCACTGCTGATATTATGACCACAATATGAGCTCAGCCCAGATAGAAATGTTATTGGACATGAACTTCATCGTTTAGACGTCAAATTTTGGTTGAAAATCAAAATTGGGTTGATATCTAAACATTTGATGTCAGACTCCAACTTCATTAAACAACTCCACAAACATCATTACCAGCTTCACTTATTACTCACCAGATTGAGTTTATTTCTATGGGGTTAGAATTGTATCAAATAAATAGATTAATATTCACAAATGAATGTAAAGAGTTTCACAAACAATTATAAAATTCACAAATAAATAAAATAAGATTTGCAAATAATAAAATATTTACAATTGTTTTATTTTAATGTGGCCATTATCTGATTGGCTTGAGGAAACGGTGGGTGGAGTCCACTTATTTGTGGATTTGTCCTGACGTCGACGCTAGAAGTGTTTCAAAATCCACAGATACGTGCAGCGATTTACAAATGCACAGAAAGCGGTTCACAAATAAATGCCAGGCAGAGTTGTGTTTGTAAAATAATAAAACATTTGTAAATATATTTTTATTTGCAAATCTCATTTTATTTATTTGTGAATTTTATAAATTTTTGTGAAATTTGTGAATATTAATCTATTTATTTGGAATAATGCAACAATTAAGGGAGCGCCCAGCCACCCTGCGGAGAAAGCTAATTTCGGCCGCCTGTACCCGGGATCTTATCCGGGATCTTGTCCTTTCGGTCATGACCCATAGGTGAGAGTAGGAACGTAGATTGACCGGTAAATCGATATAAATTCCGGTAAATTCGCCTTGCAGCTCCTTCTTCACCACGACAGACCGGTACATCGACCGCATTACTGCAGAAGCTGCACCGATCCGTCTGTCAATCTCCCGTTCCATCCTTCCCTCACTCGTGAACAAGACCCCAAGATACTTGAACTCCTCCACTTGAGGCAGGAACTCTCCACCAACCTGAAGTGGGCAAGCCACCCTTTTCCGACTGAGAACCATGGCCTCGGATTTGGAGGTGGTGATTCCTATCCTAGCCGCTTCACACTCGGCTGAAAACCGTCCCAGTGCATGCTGAAGGTCCTGGTCTGATGGGGCCAACATGACAACATCATCCGCAAAAAGCAGAGATAAAATCGTGTGGTCCCCAAACCTGACACCCTCCGGCCACTGGAAATGATCCGGCCCCTACGCCTAGAAATTCTGTCCATAAAAATTATGAACAGAACCGGTGACAAAGGGCAGCCCTGCCGGAGTCCAACATGCACCGAAAGTCTGACTCACTGCCGGCAATGAGAACCAAGCTCCTGCTCAGGTCGTACAGAGACCGGACAGTCCTTAGCAAAGGGCCTCGGACCCCATACTCCCAGAGCACCCTCCACAGGACGCCTTTTGGGACACAGTCGAATGCCTTTTCCAAATCCACAAAGCACATGTGGATTGGTTGGGCAAATTCCCATGAAGCCTCCAGGCCCCTAGAGAGGGTATAGAGCTGGTCCAGTGTTCCACGGCCGGGACGAAAAACCGCACTGTCCCTCCTGAATCCGAGGTTCTACTATCGGCCGAATTGTCCTCTCCATTGCCCTGGCATAGACTTTCCCGCGGAGGCTGAGATGTATGTTCCCATATCTTTTGCCAGGTGAAATGCTATTGCATCTGTAATATCTTTGTGCCTGAGGGAGTTTGATGGGTATGGTGTTGCGTTGAATAGCGTTGCTTCTATAGAAGTTTGTTTCGTCTGGCCATAATTCAATGACCCATTACCAATTATTCCTTTATTATACTATGCAGTGGCATTCAGCTACGCTGTACTCACAGGCGTCATTTCCTATGGGGACAGGGGGGACATGTCAAAATCCCGTTTGTGTCCCCCCCCTCCAATTTCAAATTCGTTTTATTTATAACAGTAAAGTCACCTGTTGTTGTTTCTGGCGTTTCATCGCTGTCTGGACGCGCGCATTGACACAGGCTCGGTCCTGCTCCTCTGTGGTATCGCGGTTGCAGCACAGTCAGCGATGAAACACCAGAAACCACAACATGTGACTTTAATGTCATCATGGATGAAAAGAACGAAAGGAGATGTGAGTTGGTGGATTCAGTAAATTAGCTCAGGTCAGGATAATCATATTTTCTGTCTACACCTGTTGATGTTAGCCTTACGTTGACTGAGCTAACGTTAATAACATACACTGCTGCTTGGTAACTTCAGACTGTTAGCTATTCTGTGTAGCCTCCTGAAGAAACACATTTTGTAGTGTAGACCAACCATGAAAACGAGTCACTTAAAACCACAGCATTTTCTGTCAGCAATATATGACAAGTAGTGCTGTCAACATTAACGCATGCGATTCGTTTTTGTTCAGCTTTAAACATGTTCAATATTTAACGCAATTAACGAAGCATTAGTTTTTTCTGTCATCCTTTAGCTAGCGTTATATGATCCCGCTCTTATTCATAAGGTATATGATATAATAAATAAGGTATAATTAATAATTAAGTGATTCATTTGAGTGATGATTGACCATTATTGAAGACACGTGATGTTAACAAGCAGAATCACCAAAGGAGACAATGGATAAAATCACAATTTTTAGTGTATAATAATAATCGAGTTTTCCTTTAGTTGGGCTCACGACCCATGACATTTTAATGTACCCTTATTGTAACACTTTGAGTGTTGTCTCAAATAAATTCCTACAAGAGTTTAATTTAACACTGGAGTTTTTGCTGTGTATATATAAATGAAGTGTGATCATGACGCATCTGTCAATGCAACTCTTCTGGAAGTTGTGGTTTAACAAGCACAAACTTAGTAGCCTAATAAAAGCTTCATTAGTACACACACACACACACACACACACACACACACACACACACACACGATCTTGGCCTGAATGTGTCCTCTTTATTTATATTTATTATACACTTTATTTAACTTTCTGCAAAGTTTTAAATGCGAAAGTGCATGTTTACATTCAACACACAGCAATATTACACTGTGTGAAAGGAATATAAAAAAAAAAACATAATTGGGGAACTTTAACAGTGTCAAATATAATACTTCTTTATGGACTTGGTTGGTTTCTGGATGCCACAGTTCAGCTCACTTTCTGATCCAGAGCTTCAGTTTCACACCAAAGATCTTTCTGATCGCTTCTTCAGCTTTATCATAGAGTCAGGGACTAAACACTCAGTTGATGAGATCAGAGGAAGTGACCAACCAGAGGAGGAGCTGGTGACGTTTAAAGGAAGAGCTGTAACTATATATAATGAAGAGGAAGACTGACAGCAACAGAAAATGTCTGATAAGTGTGATCTGTGTCTGCTGGGACTGATCATTCTCTCTTTCACTTCTCACAGGTAAAGAAATCTGTATTTTCTCTAAACACATTTACTGGAGTTAGTCTGGAAAGAGTTCATTTGAACATGCTCAGTTTATTCTTGCACACATTCACGTTGTGATCTCAGAGTTGTGTATTGATACTAGGGATGGGCATTTTTGTCATTTTCTCATTTCGATCATCAACAGGTCTCAAAAACGAGTACTCGAGTAATCAGGGGGGGCGGGGCTTGTGCGGGGGCGTGTCCGTCATGAAAATGTTAGGAAATGTTACATGTAAGACTGTTAGGAAAATGAATGTTGACAAATAAAAATATGACATTAAACATGAAATCATGAACGTATGACTAGAAAAAATAACACTATGATACATCAATGTTTTCGAAAAAGAACATCTAAAAGGAAAAGCTGCTTGAGGTAAAGCTGAAGAGTAAATGATCTCTAGTAAACTGAAGCACGTTCTACGACAACCTATGAGATTAATAATCAGATATCCTAGATACAGAACATAAACGTAACATGACAACTTACATGATCAAAAGGATGTGAATGCGCATGTGAACTAGTGGTTTGATAGGGAAATTTTGGATGCGCTATTCCCTTAACAGCGCGCTGATACACGAGCAAACTAAAGCACAGAGAATTTACAACATTATATCACAACCCTGTTCTCATTATAATGCTGAATATCTTGTGTATATTGGCGCTGCACATCTTGCACTTAATTTTATTTTGCGTGATAGAAAGTGATTACAGTCACTGCGTGTTTTCAAAGCCCATAACTAGAAACGACCATCTTGTATTGCAATGGAGCTGAGACTGAAGAGTGAATGTACGGTCGTTTTTTTGCTAGCTGGTTATTAAAACTAAATTAAACACGTCTTGTATTTGTGATTAATCAGATATAGACAACATAAAAGTAATCTTGCAACTTACATCTGCACAAAAGGAAGCGAATGCGCACATGAACCGTGACTAGTCTGATGTGTAACGTGAGCGAGCTTCCTTTAAACAGCGCTGAAAAACTAAAGCTCAAAGAATTTACTAAATTATATTACAGTCGTGTTCTCAGTATAATGTTATGTAATATAGATTGGCGCTGCACATCTTGCAACTTAACTGTATTTCATGATTAAAGTAATTCCATGGCATCACTGCAGTGCATTTTCAAATCCAGTTTCACTTTATTTCGCCGGTCTGGAAGGCGTGCTCTCTAACGGTAACCAATCAGACCTCAGGAACCGGCCCAAATGCCGCAATAACCAATAAGAAAAAAGAAGAATATTTTTTCGATCATGTTTTCATGATCAATCGTGGCTGTCACGGACGAGTATCGAGTACTCGATCGCTCTTGCCCATCCCTAATTGACACACACAGATCATACTGTATTATTCCTGATACTGGACATAGTGGGACTCAGACATCTGATGATGGAGAATTATCTTCGTATTAAGAGTGTGTCAGTGATTTGAACAGCTCTCTGATAAAGACTAATAGTTTATTCTAGATAGTGTGTTGTTTGCTTTTAGTGAGGGGGGAAAGGGCTGCCAACTCACGCATTCAGTGTGACACTCACGCAACTGACAACGTTTCACACAACTCTCACGCCACACATCCATTTTCTCACGCACAGAAAAATCGCGAAGCAAAGAGGACGGAGATTTTAATTTTATTTTATGAAATTCAAACAACAAATACCGGTTTGGCGCTTGTAAATTTGACGTGACAGATCCCTAGCAGCACGTGAACCGATTATCTCTACTAGCTAGTAAATAAACACGAATGAACAATGTTGAAAGATACAGTACAACTTACCAAAATGTATATTCCTCATACATAATATCGATCAATCAGTGATTTTCAAACCGCAGAAAGATGTCAATAAAACATCTGGAGAACAATTATGTCACATAACATTTACCTCAGGAAAGCCGTAACCATGATATAAAGCACATTAGCTGGCTAGAAAAAAAGAGCTATAGAGAGTATTTTTGCTAAATATGTGTTCTATATTACATACTTAATATATTTGTACTTATATCATTAAATGAAGTTGTTATTATAATTTGAGTTATTTTTAACCTTAAATAATACTACCAACGGATAGGGCTCTCTGTATGTTTACAGCATTAGGAGAGATTTAGTTTTTCTTGAGTTCCCAATATTTATCCAAATGAGTCAATTTTTTGAATCAAATCACACTACAGTAAAATAGTCACTCAGACATTTCCGATTGTCTTGCATTAAATTTATGAATGTAACAAACACATGCAGGAACATTTAAAGGGTTAGTTCACACCAAAAATTAAAACGCTGTCAGTAATTACTCTCCCTCCTGTTGTTCCCCCGTAAGACTTTCGTTCATCTTCAGAAACACAAATGATGTTATGAAGTGGAAGGATGAAACCCAATCGCAGACAGTATGAACTCACACACACGTTTAATATGACAGAAAAACAGGGGAAAACAAAACCCACGAGGGGGCAAAACAGAGACAATACGAACGAGGGATAACTAAACTAGATAACACTAGACAAAAACTAGACTTAATACAAACAGCAAATACAGGATCAAGACGTTCCTTATAGACAAGGTACTCACAGGCAGAATCTCACACAAAGAGAAACATCAAACAATGAACCCGCACAGGACAGCAAACACATGGGGATTATATAAGGAACACTAATGACGAAGACAGGTGAAAACTGACTAGACAATAATCACAAGACGAGGATAACAAGGGGGTGGGGTTACGTAACCAGACAACACAAGCACATGGCCCAAACAAATGGCCATGCGCTTGCACACAAAACATGATTCTGTCATGATCCTGCCCTACAACCAGGGAAAATCAAGGACACCAAGGCAGAATCTTGACAGAACCCCCACCTTAAGGAGCGGCTTCCAGACGCTCCTCAAGGGGACATTTAACACAGGACATGACAGACTGTGACAAAGACATAAACCAACAATACATGACAAAAACTAACAAAGGCAGACAAGAAAATACAACGACAGGGTTGGGTGGAACAATAAAAACAACAAACATGGCAGAGGAGGTGGAGGAATAACAGAGTTCATGGGGGGGTGGTCCAGCGTGGACGGGTGTGCTGACTTCTAGGATCTTGATAAGGGTCTTTAGGTATTCGGATAGAGTTTCAGTGGCGACAAGGACAGGCATGCGTTGACGGGCAGAAACAGACCGCAAAACCTTTTCGGCAGCTGAATCGGCCTTGGCCCTCTCTGCAGCGCCCACAACTGTAGGCTCAGGAATAACATTCACTGCTGCAGCGGGCTCTGGGACAGCGTTCACTGCTTCAAGCGGGCTCTGGGACAAGCGTTCACTGCTGCAGCGGGCTCTGGGACAGCGTTCACTGCTGCAGCGGGCTCTGGGACAGCGTTCACTGCTGCAGCGGGCTCTGGGACAGCGTTCACTGCTGCAGCGGGCTCTGGGACAGCGTTCACTGCTGCAGCGGGCTCTGGGACAGCGTTCACTGCTGCAGCGGGCTCTGGGACAGCGTTCACTGCTGCAGCGGGCTCTGGGACAGCGTTCACTGCTGCAGCGGGCTCTGGGACAGCGTTCACTGCTGCAGCGGGCTCTGGGACAGCGTTCACTGCTGCAGCGGGCTCTGGGACAGCGTTCACTGCTGCAGCGGGCTCTGGGACAGCGTTCACTGCTGCAGCGGGCTCTGGGGCACAGCGTTCACTGCTGCAGCGGGCTCTGGGACGGCGTTCACTGCTGCAGCGGGCTCTGGGACAGCGTATCACTGCTGCAGCGGGCTCTGGGAACAGCGTTCACCTGCTGCAGCGGGCTCTGGGACGGCGTTCACTGCTGCAGCGGGCTCTGGGACGGCGTTCACTGCTGCAGAGGGCTCTGGGACGGCGATCACTGCTGCAGCGGGCTCAACTCCAGGCAGAGACGAAGGACGGGGGCTCCCTTCCTCCTTCTCTTTCTCCTAGGTCGCGGTGCCGAGACAGTAGTTGGACTAGTGACCGGTTGGAGGATCTCCGCGGGAACCGTAGCAGGCTCTGGGAAGACAGTCCCAGGAGGGGTAGACCTCCGTCGAAGAGGACTCCGATGCCGACTCCCATGACAGCCGTCTTCCCAGCTTTCCGCCAAGAGTTGAAACTGCGGATGACGCCTCGGGAGTCGAGGTGGAAAGAGTCCGGTCCCCCAACGTAGCCACGGCGAGAACGCGACCCTCCGGGATCACGGGGAGCAAGCCAGGTGATGGCGACATGGTGGCACTCGGCGGGTCTTTCCGCGACAAAACAGACCACCATATCCCGGAACGGACAAAGGGCCAGCCTCTCCCGTTCAGCCAGAGGGGGAGGATCATTGAGCCCCGCAATAAGGTAGCTATTTAGGAGGCTTTCAGGTAAGAGAAACCTCCCCTCATCCACGACCCGGGCATACTCGTTCAGTGACAGCTTTCCCTGAGGGGGAATCGGAAGCTTGCCTCTCCTTGAATCGGAAATAGCCTTGAGCCACCAATCTTCCAGAGGGTCCGACTGACACTTGATGGGCGAGGACATACTGACTGCTGGGTTCGGTCTTGGCTGGTTCATTCTGTTATGAAGTGGAAGGATGAACCCAATCGCAGACAGTATGAACTCACACAACGTTTAATACGACAGAAAAACAGGGGAAAACAAAACCCACTAGGGGGCAAAACAGAGACAATACGAATGAGGGATAACTAAACTAGATAACACTAGACAAAAACTAGACTTAATACAAACAGCAAATACAGGATCAAGACGTTCCTTTAGACAAGGTAGAATCTCACACAAAGAGAAACATCAAACAATGAACCAGCACAGGACAGCAAACACATGGGGATTATATAAGGAACACTAATGACGAAGACAGGTGAAACTGACTAGACAATAATCACAAGACGAGGATAACAAGGGGGTGGGGTTACGTAACCAGACAACACAAGCACATGGCCCAAACAAATGGCCATGCGCTTGCACACAAAACATGATTCTGTCATGATCCTGCCCTACAACCAGGGAAAATCAAGGACACTAAGGCAGAATCATGACAAATGAAGATATTTTTGATGAAATCTGAGAGCTGGATCACTCCTCCATAGGCTGCTAGGAAATTGCCTCTGCCAGCCCAGAAAAGTTAGTAAAGTCATCATTAAACTAGTCCAAGTGACTACAGTGGCTCAACCTTAAGTTTATCATGCGACGAGAATACTTTTTGTGCGCGATAATAAATAAACAATGACTTTATTCAACTATTAATTTTCTTCTGTGTGGGCCACCATGGCCATTGTTGTGCTTCGTGAAATTGATGGTGTAAGCCAGGGGTGGGGAACGTTGATCCTGGAGGACCGCTGTCCTGCAGAGTTCAGCTCCAACACTGATCAAACACTCCTGAACAAGCCAATGTCTTCAGGATCACTAAAGGCGGGCATACACTGTGCGATTTTCCTCCGATTTTGAGCCAAATTCTGACAATTAATATCTGACTAAATTAATAATGATAGCCTACCAATTTAATAATAAAAGTAGCCTAGGCCTTCCCTAATAATACAATAACACTAATAATAATTTAATACATAAATTGGAAATGCTAAATCATCTTGATATTGATGCTTGTTTTGACAATATCTCCCTCTGGATACATGATATTGTCTATAGGCGCATCCCGGCACGGGTGTTTATCGCATATTTCACACGTATAGTGCGAGCAGTCGAGTCGCAGCTCTGCGTTCGGACCGTATAGTGTGAGCACATAAATCCTGAGCTTTGGCTTTACATCGCATGCAATCTACTCGTTCAGTGTGAGTCGGTATCTTGCTGAAATCGCACAGACATCGCACAGTGTATGCCCGCCGTAAGGCTACAATCAGGGGAGTTTTTCAGGGTTGGAGCTGAACTCTGCAGGACAGCGGTCCTCCAGGATCAACGTTCCCCACCCCTGGCTTACACCATCACTTTCACGGAGCACAACAATGGCCATGGTGGCCTGTCCAAGTTCTCTCTGTGCTTCATCCTTCTGGCCAATCTGAAAGACACACAAGCAAAACAAACAAAAACTATTCTTACGCAATGAGCTAATTCATAATTCAACTGATCTTACCAAACAGAGACCAATTACTGACCGTTATCTTCTGACTGGACTACAATGTCTCAAAACTGTTGTCATTCAACATCTGTACACTGTAAAAAAAATCCCGTATTTTTTACGGAATAATACTTTGGTTGCCAGAACAATTATGTAAAAAATACATTAAAACTGTTATCACCTTTACGGAGCAGCATGTAAGTTTTACATTTTAAACTGGTATATTTAACAATGGATTTCAGCAATATTGACATGGCCATAAAGTTATTGAACAAATTCCTTCAGTAAGAATTGAAGACACCTGATGTTAACAAGCAGAATCACTGAAGGAGAAAACCATAATTAAAGTCACCATTATGGAGATCAGTGTGTGTTTTAGTTGGGCTCTTTACCCTTAAATTATTAACATTAAGTTTTGTTTGGATGCTGTACATGAGTTATAACAGCAGATGATGAACAAAGAGAAAAGGTGTTGGTTGTGTTTTAAACATAATCATTATTTCACAATCATTTGACCTGAATCACTGAACTCATATAGAGTCCAAGTCATGAGTTAGGTTACTTTATTATCTATAGTGATACCGTCATTGAACACCATAATACTATTAACTTTTACAATGTAACCCAAATAATTTCTAAAAAGTTTCTCTTGTTCAAAAAAGAGACACACAGACATCAATAATCAGCTTGTGTATCTCAACAATGGTGACATTTATAAAGCATGTTGCAGTGCATTCTGGGTTTTACCAATCAAAACTCATTCATGGCTCCCATCATGCATTGCTGCATGAATAAATAATGAGCTTATGATCAGAGGTGATCTGTTTGTCACCATTGCTGAGATTCATACGCTAAATCTTGATATGTCTGTGTTGTCTAAACATTTTTTAATATGGATACATAATTTGTATTTTTTATTTTTATGGATTGATTATTTCACTTTCATTGAAAAGGCTTAACATATTATGCAGCTAAAATTAATAAAATAAACCTAACTCATATGAGTTCAGTGATTCGGGTTAAATGATTGTGAAATAATGATTATGTTAAAACACAACCATCACCATCAGATCACCTTTTCTCTTTGTTCATCATCTGCTGTTATAACTCATGTACAGCAGCCAAACAAAACTTAATGTTGATAATTTAAGGGTAAAGAGCCCAACTAAAACACACACTGATCTCCATAATGGTGACTTTAATTATGGTTTTCTCCTTCAGTGATTCTGCTTGTTAACATCAGGTGTCTTCAATTCTTACTGAAGGAATTTGTTCAATAACTTTATGGCCATGTCAATATTGCTGAAATCCATTGTTAAATATACCAGTTTAAAATGTAAAACTTACATGCTGCTCCGTAAAGGTGATTACAGTTTTAATGTATTTTTTACAGAATTGTTCTGGCAACCAAAGTTGCCAGCATTATTCCGTAAAAAATACGGGATTTTTTTTTACAGTGTATCTTAAAGAAAGACAAACACAGACTTTCACCAACTTTCATAAAGAACATTAAAATGCATGGATATGCTTTTGCACCCAAGAGCCAACATTTTTGTAAGTTTAGTTATTTATAAATAATACATTCATTAAATAAAATGGTGTAATTTTAACATTTATCAAAAACTATTTTTAAAGGTGCAAAGATGTCATACAGATTTCATAATGTAATTTGTGTAACGCATTATGTAATAGGTCATTGCGTGCATGCATGTTTAAACTGTTATGGCGTAATCAGAACCTACAGTGTGTTAAATCGTCAACAACGTATTTGATTAATCAAGTATTTACCATATATTTATTATTTTACGGTTATACAGTCAAGTATATGAGGCTACTGTCACTTTAAAAATTAACACACATGCCAACAAAGACAAACTCGAGTTTTTGCCAAATGTTTAAGACACAACCAAATGTGTTCAAGTGAATACTTGGCAAGGTAGACATTTTGATTAAAATAAAATGTCTATGACCCTTCAAACGCCACATGACACTAAAAATAACTCAATCCAGTGCTGTGCATCTACGAGGCATTGAGCAAGTGTGTTTTATTTAGTCTTATCGTGCTCTAATTTGATCAAACACATACCGCTCTTATTTTCACATTGATTCATGTTTGTGTTTTACTGTAACTTAACAGTAACTTTAAATATCCCGCACTGAAAGTTGTTGAGTGATAGATTGATATAAACAATATAACAGGATCTATATCGAAACAGTCACAAAGTTTTAATTAAGCTTTGAACTTTTAAATACTACAAATGTATAACATGTCAATGAATTACCATATCCATCATTTATTGATAAAGTGTAACTTCTCCGATGTCCAAAAATACAATTATTTGATAAAAGACGTGCATTAATCAGTTAACTGATCCTTACGTGATTATAAATGTACGGTAGTAACAAACTCAACATCATTTGTAAGATTACATACCATATGTAATTTTGTGTCGACCACGAGGTTATCCTGCAGCAAAAGAAGATGGTGGCCGATACGTTTCTCACAAGCCAAGCCGATGTCGTCAGTGGTCACGTGGGCAGAGGTGTCAAGTAACGAAGTACAAATACTTCGTTACATTACTTAAGTAGAAATTTTGGGTGTCTAAGTATACTTGAGTAATTATTTTTCAGCCGACTTTTTACTTCTACTCCTTACATTTTCACGCAATTATCTACGACGCTGAATCCAGCTTCTTATTCGCAGCTTCTTATTGACGCAATCCGTTCCACCTTAAATGACGCGAACTTCCGCGTTTGCTGGCTTCTTATTGACGCTCAACTTAGGGACCGTGCGGTTTTTCTCTTTTTCGCGTTTTTTAACGGAATTGTGTTACTTTTGTGTCTATTTTCAGAATAAAAGAATAATATTTGTTTTAA
The DNA here is from genome assembly GCA_033366665.1 of Phoxinus dragarum. NCBI lineage: Eukaryota > Metazoa > Chordata > Actinopteri > Cypriniformes > Leuciscidae > Phoxinus > Phoxinus dragarum. The sequence goes on from JARPMJ010007075.1 coordinate 34,629, forward strand.
ATGCAAATAACACTGATATATCAGCGAAAAATGACTGTAAAAATATAAAGGCACATAATTAGGCTACAGTATTCTTTAATAATTGTACATGTCAATTTAGGGACCATGTGGTTTTTCTCTTATTTACACCTTTTAGGGACCCTGTTTATATTGTTGGCCTATCTATTTTCAGAAAATAATAATACTATTTTGAAAGGTAAATAATAATAACATAAAATGACTGTAAAAATTATAATGAGGCCTATACATCAATCTTTAATTATTGCAAATAACATAATTTGAATGTATTTAAAAATAAATGTATTGAATACTTTTATTTATTTATTTTTATTATTATTACAAAGGAAAATGTCACAAAGTAACCAGAGATTATGCTCCAGCTTGGATCCAGCCCCTTATGAAGACTTCACAGACACATTTGAAGAGATGAAACCTACTCCTGCAAGGACTCCAGAACATCAAACATGGATGATTATAAATAAATTATCATTTTATCATTGCTTTAAACTGCACATGCGTTTGTAAATACTAATTTGTTCTAATAACTGTACTTTCTGATATCTCATAAAATCCTACTGTGGTTTTGTAACAGAAATCTGCATTTTCTGTAAAGCTGCTTTGAAATATGTATTGTGAAAAATGTTATACAAATGAATGCATGTATGAATTAAATTGAATTGACTTGAAAGAGCCATTGCATTGTTACTGTACATTTTAAAGTTATGGACCCAATCTGACAATACAGAAGAGTTATCACATTGTTGGCCCATTTGGGGGTGTTTCACTGATGCTTTATCCTGCATCTGTGCTTGAATATAATCATGCACAATTTCAAGCTTTAAACTTGGCACTTTACACAGTGCACAATGAGCCGCCTAATGTATTTTCTGCCCATTTCGCGGCGCTGTTTCTCAGCTGCCTCAGAGGGTGCGTTAAATTGGACACTGTCCCATTATAGTAGAGCTACTACTCTAACGAAACCCACATTTTAAGCAGTTTTTACTGTGGAATTATTTTTTTATGAAGCTTTAAACTTGGCACTTTACACAATGTACAAAAATCCGCCTAATGTATTTTCTGCCCATTTCGCGGCGCTGTTTCTCAGCTGCCTCAGAGGGTGCGTTAAATTGGGCAAGATCCCATTATAGTAGTCCTACTACTCTAACGAAATCCAAATTTTCAGCAGTTTTTACTGTAGAATTATTTTTGTATGAATTTTTAAACTTGGCACTTTACACAATGTAAAATAATCCGCCTATTGCATTTTCTGCACAATTCGCGGCGCTGTTTCTCAGCCGCCTCAGAGGGTGCGTTAAATTGGACATGATCCCATTATAGTAGTACTACTACTCTAACGAAATCCAAATTTTAAGCAGTTTTTACTGTGGAATTATTTTTTTATGAAGCTTTAAACTTGGCACTTTACACAATGTACAATAATCCGCCTAATGTATTTTCTAACCATTTCGCGGCACTGTTTCTCAGCTGCCTCAGAGGGTGCGTTAAATTGGACACTGTCCCATTATAGTAGTCCTACTACTCTAACGAAATGCAAATTTTCAGCAGTTTTTACTGTGGAATTATTTTTTTATGAAGCTTTAAACTTGGCACTTTACACAGTGCACAATGAGCCGCCTAATGTATTTTCTGCCCATTTCGTGTCGCTGTTTCTCAGCTTCCTCAGAGGGTGCGTTAAATTGGACACTGTCCCATTATAGTAGTCCTACTACTCTAACGAAATCCAAATTTTCAGCAGTTTTTACTGTGGAATTATTTTTTTATGAAGCTTTAAACTTGGCACTTTACACAATCTACAATAATACGCTTAATGTATTTTCTGCCCATTTCGCGGCGCTGTTTCTCAGCTGCCTCAGAGGGTGCGTTAAATTGGACAAGATCCCATTATAGTAGTCCTACTACTCTAACGAAATCCAAATTTTCAGCAGTTTTTACTGTGGAATTATTTTTTTATGAAGCTTTAAACTTGGCACTTTACACAATGTACAATAATCCGCCTAATGTATTTTCTAACCATTCCGCGGCGCTGTTTCTCAGCTACCTCAGAGGGTGCGTTAAATTGGACACTGTCCCATTATAGTAGTCCTACTACTCTAACGAAATCCAAATTTTCAGCAGTTTTTACTGTGGAATTATTTTTTATGAAGCTTTAAACTTGGCACTTTACACAAACTACAATAATACGCCTAATGTATTTTCTGCCCATTTCGCGGCGCTGTTTCTCAGCTGCCTCAGAGGGTGCGTTAAATTGGACGTGATCCCATTATAGAAGAGGTACTACTCTAACGAAACCCAAATTTTAAGCAGTTTTTACTGTGGAATTATTTTTTTATGAAGCTTTAAACTTGCCACTTTACACAGTGCACAATGAGCCGCCTAATGTATTTTCTGCCCATTTCGTGGCGCTGTTTCTCAGCTTCCTCAGAGGGTGCGTTAAATTGGACACTGTCCCATTATAGTAGTCCTACTACTCTAACGAAATCCAAATTTTCAGCAGTTTTTACTGTGGAATATTTTTTTTATGAAGCTTTGAACTTGACACATTTCACAATGTAAAATAATCCGCCTATTGCATTTTCTGCACAATTCGCGGCGCTGTTTCTCAGCCGCCTCAGAGGGTGCGTTAAATTGGACATGATCCCATTATAGTAGTACTACTACTCTAACGAAATCCAAATTTTAAGCAGTTTTTACTGTGGAATTATTTTTTTATGAAGCTTTAAACTTGGCACTTTACACATTGCACATTGAGCCTAATGTATTTTCTGCCCATTTCGTGGCGCTGTTTCTCAGCTGCCTCAGACGGTGCGTTAAATTGGACACTGTCCCATTATAGAAGTCCTACTACTCTAACAAAATCCAAATTTTAAGCAGTTTTTACTGTGGAATTATTTTTTTATGAACTTTTGAACTTGCCACTTTAAACAAATGTACAATAATCCGCCTAATGTATTTTCTAACCATTCCGCGGCGCTGTTTCTCAGCTACCTCAGAGGGTGCGTTAAATTGGACACTGTCCCATTATAGTAGTCCTACTACTCTAACGAAATCCAAATTTTCAGCAGTTTTTACTGTGGAATTATTTTTTATGAAGCTTTAAACTTGGCACTTTACACAAACTACAATAATACGCCTAATGTATTTTCTGCCCATTTCGCGGCGCTGTTTCTCAGCTGCCTCAGAGGGTGCGTTAAATTGGACGTGATCCCATTATAGAAGAGGTACTACTCTAACGAAACCCAAATTTTAAGCAGTTTTTACTGAGGAATTATTTTTTTATGAAGCTTTAAACTTGCCACTTTACACAGTGCACAATGAGCCGCCTAATGTATTTTCTGCCCATTTCGTGGCGCTGTTTCTCAGCTTCCTCAGAGGGTGCGTTAAATTGGACACTGTCCCATTATAGTAGTCCTACTACTCTAACGAAATCCAAATTTTCAGCAGTTTTTACTGTGGAATATTTTTTTTATGAAGCTTTGAACTTGACACATTTCACAATGTAAAATAATCCGCCTATTGCATTTTCTGCACAATTCGCGGCGCTGTTTCTCAGCCGCCTCAGAGGGTGCGTTAAATTGGACATGATCCCATTATAGTAGTACTACTACTCTAACGAAATCCAAATTTTAAGCAGTTTTTACTGTGGAATTATTTTTTTATGAAGCTTTAAACTTGGCACTTTACACATTGCACATTGAGCCTAATGTATTTTCTGCCCATTTCGTGGCGCTGTTTCTCAGCTGCCTCAGACGGTGCGTTAAATTGGACACTGTCCCATTATAGAAGTCCTACTACTCTAACGAAATCCAAATTTTAAGCAGTTTTTACTGTGGAATTATTTTTTTATGAACTTTTGAACTTGCCACTTTACACAATGTACAATAATCCGCCTAATGTGTTTTCTGACCATTTCGCGGCGCTGTTTCTCAGCTGCCTCAGAGGGTGCGTTAAATTGGACATGATCCCATTATAGAAGAGCTACTACACTAACGAAACCCAAATTTTAAGCAGTTTTTACTGTGGAATTATTTTTTTATTAAGCTTTAAACTTGCCACTTTACACAGTGCACAATGAGCCGCCTAATGTATTTTCTGCACATTTCGTGTCGCTGTTTCTCAGCTTCCTCAGACGGTGCGTTAAATTTGACACTGTCCCATTATAGTAGTCCTACTACTCTAACGAAATCCAAATTTTCAGCAGTTTTTACTGTGGAATTATTTTTTTATGAATTTTTGAACTTGCCACTTTACACAATGTACAATAATCCGCCTAATGTGTTTTCTAACCATTTCGCGGCGCTGTTTCTCAGCTGCCTCAGAGGGTGCGTTAAATCGGACATGATCCCATTATAGAAGAGCTACTACACTAACGAAATTCAAATTTTAAGCAGTTTTTACTGTGGAATTACTTTTTATGAATTTTTGAACTTGACACATTTCACTATGTAAAATAATCCGCCTATTGCACTTTCTGCACAATTCGCGGCGCTGTTTCTCAGCTGCCTCAGAGGGTGCGTTAAATTGGACACTGTCCCATTATAGTAGTACTACTACTCTAACGAAATCCAAATTTTAAGCAGTTTTTACTGTGGAATTATTTTTTTATGAAGCTTTAAACTTGGCACTTTACACAGTGCACATTGAGCCTAATGTATTTTCTGCCCATTTCGCGGCGCTGTTTCTCAGCTGCCTCAGAGGGTGCGTTAAATTGGACACTGTCCCATTATAGTAGTACTACTACTCTAACGAAATCCAAATTTTAAGCAGTTTTTACTGTGGAATTATTTTTTTATGAAGCTTTAAACTTGGCACTTTACACAATGTACAATAATCCGCCTAATGTATTTTCTGACCATTTCGCGGCGCTGTTTCTCAGCTGCCTCAGAGGGTGCGTTAAATTGGACAAGATCCCATTATAGTAGTCCTACTACTCTAACGAAATCCAAATTTTCAGCAGTTTTTACTGTGGAATTATTTTTTTATGAATTTTTGAACTTGCCACTTTACACTATGTACAATAATCCGCCTAATGTGTTTTCTGCCCATTTCGTGGCGCTGTTTCTCAGCTGCCTCAGAGGGTGCGTTAAATTGGACAAGATACCATTATAGTAGTCCTACTACTCTAACGAAATCCAAATTTTAAGCAGTTTTTACTGTGGAATTATTTTTTTATGAAGCTTTAAACTTGGCACTTTACACAATGTACAATAATCCGCCTAATGTATTTTCTGACCATTTCGCGGCGCTGTTTCTCAGCTGCCTCAGAGGGTGCGTTAAATTGGACAAGATACCATTATAGTAGTCCTACTACTCTAACGAAATCCAAATTTTAAGCAGTTTTTACTGTGGAATTATTTTTTTATGAATTTTTGAACTTGCCACTTTACACTATGTACAATAATCCGCCTAATGTATTTTCTGACCATTTCGCGGCGCTGTTTCTCAGCTGCCTCAGAGGGTGCGTTAAATTGGACAAGATCCCATTATAGTACTCCTACTACTCTAACGAAATCCAAATTTTAAGCAGTTTTTACTGTGGAATTATTTTTTTATGAATTTTTGAACTTGCCACTTTACAGTATGTACAATAATCCGCCTAATGTGTTTTCTGCCCATTTCGTGGCGCTGTTTCTCAGCTGCCTCAGAGGGTGCGTTAAATTGGACAAGATACCATTATAGTAGTCCTACTACTCTAACGAAATCCAAATTTTAAGCAGTTTTTACTGTGGAATTATTTTTTTATGAATTTTTGAACTTGCCACTTTACACTATGTACAATAATCCGCCTAATGTGTTTTCTGCCCATTTCGTGGCGCTGTTTCTCAGCTGCCTCAGAGGGTGCGTTAAATCGGACATGATCCCATTATAGAAGAGCTACTACACTAACGAAATCCAAATTTTAAGCAGTTTTTACTGTGGAATTATTTTTTTATGAATTTTGAACTTGACACATTTCACTATGTAAAATAATCCGCCTATTGCACTTTTTGCACAATTCGCGGCGCTGTTTCTCAGCTGCCTCAGAGGGTGCGTTAAATTGGACACTGTCCCATTATAGTAGTACTACTACTCTAACGAAATCCAAATTTTAAGCAGTTTTTACTGTGGAATTATTTTTTTATGAAGCTTTAAACTTGGCACTTTACACAGTGCACATTGAGCCTAATGTATTTTCTGCCCATTTCGCGGCGCTGTTTCTCAGCTGCCTCAGAGGGTGCGTTAAATTGGACATTGTCCCATTATAGTAGTACTACTACTCTAACGAAATCCAAATTTTAAGCAGTTTTTACTGTAGAATTATTTTTTTATGAAGCTTTAAACTTGGCACTTTACACAATGTACAATAATCCGCCTAATGTATTTTCTGACCATTTCGCGGCGCTGTTTCTCAGCTGCCTCAGAGGGTGCGTTAAATTGGACACTGTCCCATTATAGTAGTCCTACTACTCTAACGAAATCCAAATTTTAAGCAGTTTTTACTGTGGAATTATTTTTTTATGAAGCTTTAAACTTGGCACTTTACACAATGTACAATAATCCGCCTAATGTATTTTCTAACCATTTCGCGGCGCTGTTTCTCAGCTGCCTCAGAGGGTGCGTTAAATTGGACACTGTCCCATTATAGTAGTCCTACTACTCTAACGAAATCCAAATTTTAAGCAGTTTTTACTGTGGAATATTTTTTTTATGAAGCTTTAAACTTGGCACTTTACACAGTGCACATTGAGCCTAATGTATTTTCTGCCCAATTTGCGGCGCTGTTTCTCAGCCGCCTCAGAGGGTGCGTTAAATTGGACATTATCCCATTATAGTAGTACTACTACTCTAACGAAATCCAAATTTAAGCAGTTTTTACTGTGGAATTGTTTTTTTATGAAGCTTTAAACTTGCCACTTTACACAGTGCACAATGAGCCTAATGTATGTTCTGCCCATTTCGCGGCGCTGTTTCTCAGCCGCCTCAGAGGGTGCGTTAAATTGGACACTGTCCCATTATAGTAGTCCTACTACTCTAACGAAATCCAAATTTAAAGCAGTTTTTACTGTGGAATATTATTTTTATGAAGCTTTAAACTTGGCACTTTACACAAAGTACAATAATCCGCCTAATGTGTTTTCTGCCCATTTTGCGGCGCTGTTTTTCAGCTGTTTCAGAGGGTGCGTTAAATTGGACATGATCCCTTTATAGAAGAACTACTACACTAATGAAACCCAAATTTTAAGAAGTTTTTACTGTGGAGTTATTTTTTTATGAAGCTTTAAACTTGGCACTTTACACAATGTACAATCCGCCTATTGCATTTTCTGCACAATTCGTGGCGCTGTTTCTCAGCTGCTTCAGAGGTTGCGTTAAATTGGACATTATCCTATTATAGTAGTACTACTACTCCAACGAAATCCAAATTTTAAGCAGTTTTTACTGTGGGATTATTTTTTTATGAAGCTTTAAACTTGCCACTTTACACAGTGCACAATGAGCCGCCTAATGTATTTTCTGCCCATTTCGTGGCGCTGTTTCTCAGCTTCCTCAGAGGGTGCGTTAAATTGGACACTGTCCCATTATAGTAGTCCTACTACTCTAACGAAATCCAAATTTTCAGCAGTTTTTACTGTGGAATATTTTTTTTATGAAGCTTTGAACTTGACACATTTCACAATGTAAAATAATCCGCCTATTGCATTTTCTGCACAATTCGCGGCGCTGTTTCTCAGCCGCCTCAGAGGGTGCGTTAAATTGGACATGATCCCATTATAGTAGTACTACTACTCTAACGAAATCCAAATTTTAAGCAGTTTTTACTGTGGAATTATTTTTTTATGAAGCTTTAAACTTGGCACTTTACACATTGCACATTGAGCCTAATGTATTTTCTGCCCATTTCGTGGCGCTGTTTCTCAGCTGCCTCAGACGGTGCGTTAAATTGGACACTGTCCCATTATAGAAGTCCTACTACTCTAACGAAATCCAAATTTTAAGCAGTTTTTACTGTGGAATTATTTTTTTATGAACTTTTGAACTTGCCACTTTACACAATGTACAATAATCCGCCTAATGTGTTTTCTGACCATTTCGCGGCGCTGTTTCTCAGCTGCCTCAGAGGGTGCGTTAAATTGGACATGATCCCATTATAGAAGAGCTACTACACTAACGAAACCCAAATTTTAAGCAGTTTTTACTGTGGAATTATTTTTTTATTAAGCTTTAAACTTGCCACTTTACACAGTGCACAATGAGCCGCCTAATGTATTTTCTGCACATTTCGTGTCGCTGTTTCTCAGCTTCCTCAGACGGTGCGTTAAATTTGACACTGTCCCATTATAGTAGTCCTACTACTCTAACGAAATCCAAATTTTCAGCAGTTTTTACTGTGGAATTATTTTTTTATGAATTTTTGAACTTGCCACTTTACACAATGTACAATAATCCGCCTAATGTGTTTTCTAACCATTTCGCGGCGCTGTTTCTCAGCTGCCTCAGAGGGTGCGTTAAATCGGACATGATCCCATTATAGAAGAGCTACTACACTAACGAAATTCAAATTTTAAGCAGTTTTTACTGTGGAATTACTTTTTATGAATTTTTGAACTTGACACATTTCACTATGTAAAATAATCCGCCTATTGCACTTTCTGCACAATTCGCGGCGCTGTTTCTCAGCTGCCTCAGAGGGTGCGTTAAATTGGACACTGTCCCATTATAGTAGTACTACTACTCTAACGAAATCCAAATTTTAAGCAGTTTTTACTGTGGAATTATTTTTTTATGAAGCTTTAAACTTGGCACTTTACACAGTGCACATTGAGCCTAATGTATTTTCTGCCCATTTCGCGGCGCTGTTTCTCAGCTGCCTCAGAGGGTGCGTTAAATTGGACACTGTCCCATTATAGTAGTACTACTACTCTAACGAAATCCAAATTTTCAGCAGTTTTTACTGTGGAATTATTTTTTTATGAAGCTTTAAACTTGGCACTTTACACAATGTACAATAATCCGCCTAATGTATTTTCTGACCATTTCGCGGCGCTGTTTCTCAGCTGCCTCAGAGGGTGCGTTAAATTGGACAAGATCCCATTATAGTAGTCCTACTACTCTAACGAAATCCAAATTTTCAGCAGTTTTTACTGTGGAATTATTTTTTTATGAATTTTTGAACTTGCCACTTTACACTATGTACAATAATCCGCCTAATGTGTTTTCTGCCCATTTCGTGGCGCTGTTTCTCAGCTGCCTCAGAGGGTGCGTTAAATTGGACAAGATACCATTATAGTAGTCCTACTACTCTAACGAAATCCAAATTTTAAGCAGTTTTTACTGTGGAATTATTTTTTTATGAAGCTTTAAACTTGGCACTTTACACAATGTACAATAATCCGCCTAATGTATTTTCTGACCATTTCGCGGCGCTGTTTCTCAGCTGCCTCAGAGGGTGCGTTAAATTGGACAAGATACCATTATAGTAGTCCTACTACTCTAACGAAATCCAAATTTTAAGCAGTTTTTACTGTGGAATTATTTTTTTATGAATTTTTGAACTTGCCACTTTACACTATGTACAATAATCCGCCTAATGTATTTTCTGACCATTTCGCGGCGCTGTTTCTCAGCTGCCTCAGAGGGTGCGTTAAATTGGACAAGATCCCATTATAGTACTCCTACTACTCTAACGAAATCCAAATTTTAAGCAGTTTTTACTGTGGAATTATTTTTTTATGAATTTTTGAACTTGCCACTTTACAGTATGTACAATAATCCGCCTAATGTGTTTTCTGCCCATTTCGTGGCGCTGTTTCTCAGCTGCCTCAGAGGGTGCGTTAAATTGGACAAGATACCATTATAGTAGTCCTACTACTCTAACGAAATCCAAATTTTAAGCAGTTTTTACTGTGGAATTATTTTTTTATGAATTTTTGAACTTGCCACTTTACACTATGTACAATAATCCGCCTAATGTGTTTTCTGCCCATTTCGTGGCGCTGTTTCTCAGCTGCCTCAGAGGGTGCGTTAAATCGGACATGATCCCATTATAGAAGAGCTACTACACTAACGAAATCCAAATTTTAAGCAGTTTTTACTGTGGAATTATTTTTTTATGAATTTTGAACTTGACACATTTCACTATGTAAAATAATCCGCCTATTGCACTTTTTGCACAATTCGCGGCGCTGTTTCTCAGCTGCCTCAGAGGGTGCGTTAAATTGGACACTGTCCCATTATAGTAGTACTACTACTCTAACGAAATCCAAATTTTAAGCAGTTTTTACTGTGGAATTATTTTTTTATGAAGCTTTAAACTTGGCACTTTACACAGTGCACATTGAGCCTAATGTATTTTCTGCCCATTTCGCGGCGCTGTTTCTCAGCTGCCTCAGAGGGTGCGTTAAATTGGACATTGTCCCATTATAGTAGTACTACTACTCTAACGAAATCCAAATTTTAAGCAGTTTTTACTGTAGAATTATTTTTTTATGAAGCTTTAAACTTGGCACTTTACACAATGTACAATAATCCGCCTAATGTATTTTCTGACCATTTCGCGGCGCTGTTTCTCAGCTGCCTCAGAGGGTGCGTTAAATTGGACACTGTCCCATTATAGTAGTCCTACTACTCTAACGAAATCCAAATTTTAAGCAGTTTTTACTGTGGAATTATTTTTTTATGAAGCTTTAAACTTGGCACTTTACACAATGTACAATAATCCGCCTAATGTATTTTCTAACCATTTCGCGGCGCTGTTTCTCAGCTGCCTCAGAGGGTGCGTTAAATTGGACACTGTCCCATTATAGTAGTCCTACTACTCTAACGAAATCCAAATTTTAAGCAGTTTTTACTGTGGAATATTTTTTTTATGAAGCTTTAAACTTGGCACTTTACACAGTGCACATTGAGCCTAATGTATTTTCTGCCCAATTTGCGGCGCTGTTTCTCAGCCGCCTCAGAGGGTGCGTTAAATTGGACATTATCCCATTATAGTAGTACTACTACTCTAACGAAATCCAAATTTAAGCAGTTTTTACTGTGGAATTGTTTTTTTATGAAGCTTTAAACTTGCCACTTTACACAGTGCACAATGAGCCTAATGTATGTTCTGCCCATTTCGCGGCGCTGTTTCTCAGCCGCCTCAGAGGGTGCGTTAAATTGGACACTGTCCCATTATAGTAGTCCTACTACTCTAACGAAATCCAAATTTAAAGCAGTTTTTACTGTGGAATATTATTTTTATGAAGCTTTAAACTTGGCACTTTACACAAAGTACAATAATCCGCCTAATGTGTTTTCTGCCCATTTTGCGGCGCTGTTTTTCAGCTGTTTCAGAGGGTGCGTTAAATTGGACATGATCCCTTTATAGAAGAACTACTACACTAATGAAACCCAAATTTTAAGAAGTTTTTACTGTGGAGTTATTTTTTTATGAAGCTTTAAACTTGGCACTTTACACAATGTACAATCCGCCTATTGCATTTTCTGCACAATTCGTGGCGCTGTTTCTCAGCTGCTTCAGAGGTTGCGTTAAATTGGACATTATCCTATTATAGTAGTACTACTACTCCAACGAAATCCAAATTTTAAGCAGTTTTTACTGTGGGATTATTTTTGTATGAATTTTATGACCCATGTTGTCAGATACTACAATACATAATGATAATTCAATAGGCAGATTTTTGT
>JARPMJ010007076.1:0-46292 GCA_033366665.1 Phoxinus dragarum
TTGGAATGTGATTAAATAACAAGTGCTTTGGGTGTCTTGTTCAGTATATTTATTTTCATATAAAAGCAACAGAACTTAAATTACATCCAGTTTATTAGCAACATGTGCACGAGCGTGAATCCCGCGATATCCATCTTTGATCTCACAGCCAGGTATCAGATCCACTACGAGAAGAGAGAACTGTCTGGCTTGCCTGCGCTTTTTTCACTCCTCCCATCATTGCAGCCGCCTACTCTCGCATACATTTCAGGCGAGGCAAGGCGCATCTCAAACAAGCCTATTGTATTGACGTGATGCTATTTTTTGTAGATGCTAACCTGATGTCACGCAACACTCATTGCCATATTGTTTATGACCGCAGGTATGGTTTTTTTTGTGTGTTTGTGCATATTGGTTCGAGATGACAATGAATATATGTGTAGTTTATATAATGGAATTAATGTATGACTAAGGGGAATTTACCATGTGTTTTTCTATTGGGAATATCTGTGATATTTTTTTGTATTTGTTTTGATTAAAAATGTATGTAGTTTTTCTTTATGAAAAGAGGTGATTAATGTGAATACAAGTAGAGCAATACTGGATTTGACTGAGATGCTAACCTGATGTCACGCAACACTCATTGCCATATTGTTTATGACCGCAGATAATAAACTGCATTGTGACAGCCTGTGCCCCCGTGTCTACTTGAGAACAACCCAGAACACAACGCAGAAAGACAAGACGGGTTACACTTGCCTTCCAACCTCCCGTCCTCCACGGTTTGGACAAACATTCATGTCTAACCTCACACCACTGGCCGAACGAAAGTGTCAGTATTTACAATCTCTCAAAAATCAATCTATGCATGGTTTTGACTCATAGTTGTCTCTGCTTTACAATGGAGTCACAGACCGTATTTTAACAGGGTAAAAAAACACATACTTTCAGAGCAATGCATAATACATTTACAGCAGAAAAAAAAACTTAATGTAGACAAAACCACAAATATAAGAGTGAAAAATAAAACATGACTTTGAAAGCAATATTTAAGGACATATACTATTCTATTTTTTTTGCTTCAACCACTGTGAATTGTTTTGAGAGTAGAGCATCCACCGAAAAGCATAAACACGGTTACTTTGAGGAATAAAGCTCGTACACCAGTGAGGAGCAAATGAATTTGGTCATGAAGACGTGTTCATTAGTGTATCATATAATACGGCAGTAATCTCATCTGCGCACTGTTCAGTGAACACATATAATTACTATCAACAGATGTGCTGCATTTGCACCTGAGTAGCTTAATTAGAAATATACACCGCCTGCACTGGCAAATACACTATTATAGTTTAATATATTTATATTTCCTTGCTTCAATGCATTCATTTAAACCCGAGAGCATAAATGCAATTAAGGTATTGTAGGAACTTTGTAAACAAAATGTTAACTTTTATGCATGTGTTATGAGAACAAATACACTTTTTAGAACAACCTCACTCTTAAAAAAGGTTGAGTGGGTTCTATAGAACCCTGCGGTTCTTGACTGTATGCCAAAAAGGTTCTAAGGATAAATATCATAATGCTTTTTATGTTTAACAGGTAATTTATTTTTTTTCTAATTAGAAAGTATGTTTACAAGCTGTTTAATTCATACAATTTATTTATTTATTTTATTTTAATTTAATTTAAATCCATAAAATTATATGATGGGAACCATCTAAAAGGTTCTATACAAGCACATGACAGAACCCTTTAAGGTTCCATACAGTGTGGGGGAAACGCATTACAAGTAACTAGAGTTACGTAATCAGATTACTTTAGTAAAGTAATGCATTTTAAAATTGACAACAAAATAGAGTTGTCAAAATAGAGCGGAGTTACTTTTTCAAATAAGTAACGCAAGTTACTTTGTTTTCCGATTTATTGACTGACAGCTCTCTTGTCCCCATATTGAGACAAATCGAAGTTCAGTGTGTGTGTGTGTGTGTGTGTGTGTGTGTGTGTGTGTGTGTGTGTAAACATGATGGTTATTGACTAAATGTGGGCATTTACTCGTCTCACTTGCACAAACAATTCCTCAAAATGAATAAAATCAGTGAAATCCAGAATCAGAATACTATGCAAACCTTTAATGACTAAATATGTTAAATAAAACAAGTAATTTTTGCTTGTCTGCTTTCCATACTGTACACGTGTGAATTTGCATTTCCTTCAGCCTGGGGCTTATTATTTCACTTTTGGTGTGAAAGGGTCTTTACATTTGCCCAAAAGTAGAACTTTTTTGTTATAAAAAAACAAGCCCAGCCCAGATGGGACAAAAACGTAACACAAAAGTAATGTAACGCGTTACTTTTCTAAAAAAGTAACTAAGTAATGCAATTAGTTACTTTTTAAGGGAGTAACGCAAAATTGTAATGCATTACTTTTAAAAGTAACTTTCCCCAACACTGGTTCCATATATAGAACATTTTCTTTTAAAAGTGAAACATTATTATTTCTGTTGTCACTACCAAAATAACTTTTTCGCCCAAAATGGGTGCTTCTTTTTTATTATTATTTTATAATATTTCCTGGGGTGCACTCATAATGTTAATACGATTTTTACATCAAAACATTGTCATAATTTACCCTGATTTTAGCCCTCTGATTTGAACACTCTGTTTGAAGGGGTGTGTCTGTATAAGACTTCAGCGTAAACGCCCATTGCTGTGATTGGCTGACATCTTTGCATATGAAATAGCAAAGTATTACATGTGGAAGCCTCTCGAATACTTTTACTAAGATTTTATTCGAGATAAACAAATCATGAAAAGTGTTGATTATAGCATTATATTTATATCTATTCACATCACATGAAAGGTTGCAGTTATTAACGTTGAGCAGATGACAGACAGTCTGTTGATCGTGTGAATGCAGTGATCTCATCATTTTACCGCGATTTCTGCACTCTCACGAATGCTTTTTTACCAGTAGGCCTACAATTTAATCACAATTTGAATAACATTCCCCCAATGCACAATGAAAACCAGGGTCAACAATGCTCACTTTGCACCCTTAATAGAAGTTCTGAAGCAAGAAACATAAATCACGTGAGTCAGCTCACCACAAATAATGACATGCGATAGATTATTTGGAAAAAAATAACTTTATTTAAAATTATATTTCAGCATAAACATAGCTACAGCTAGACAGGTAATGAACAATCTAGCTAACATTTATAATTAATTTACAGCTGAAATATTGCCCGTATATAAGTATGTATCATAATGTACCTTAAAGAAAAATGAATGTCAGAAAGAAACATACGTTCACCTGCCTATACTATTGACGTTGCACAACGAGAAGGTTGTCATGTCACCATCAGTGTGCCAATGTGTGATGCGTCAGGGTCCATACTGTCCAGTTGATTAAGACGCACACGTATGTCTCCCTTATGATAACTAAAAAATACAGGGAAACTTTTGTAGAATCTTTTGTAGAGTGTGCTTCATGATGTAACATGAGAGTAACTTATTGCACACTATATTCAACTTAACACCCAAAAATATTCCTGGTACAATAAGACAAAATTGTCAATATTAAACTGGCGTTGCAGAGATTTTTAAGAGATTTCTACTTGTGAAATGTAGCTGTACTGTATGTCATTTATTACAGAGATCCCCCCTGCAATACTAACCAACTCCATCCAAATCATTTGTGTCTTGATATATGAGGAGATGAGAAGAATATTACATGTCTTGTCTGGACTTTTGTTGTATTTCCTGTCCTATATTGCCATGTTTTGTGTCATTTTTGTTGATTAGTTTCTGATTGTTCCCAGGTGTGTCTTGTTTGCCAATCACCTCATGTGTACTTGTGTATATACCTCAGTATTTCTCATGTTCTTTGTCTGGTGTTGTCATATGTGTGCTCTGTTTAGTTTATCTCATGGTTGGCATCGCCGGTTTGTTGCATGTATTTACTTTTGTTTGTTTTATTAATATAGTCTCTGCATTTTGATCCTTCTCTCTGTCATTTCTGAACTGCCTCATAACAACAGGTTTGTTGAACAGGGATAGCCTGACTGATCTTTTGGAGAATCGTGTCAGATTTGGCTTCAGCACAGACACTAAAGCAGTAGCAGTGTTGTTGTGTTCAATAAGACTTCACAGGGTGACGCTGAAGCCAGTACTACAGAATGAGTTTCTCTCCACTTCTGAGTTTTCTGGAGTTGTTCTTTTTTTGTGGTTATGAAGAGAATACAAAGCACTGCTAGTAATAACAATCCCTCACTTTACAGATTCCTTCTCAAATTTCTCAGGAAGATGTAGGCTATTTTAAACCAGCAGGCCTTGAAGTGAAACTTAAAGGAATAGTTTACCCCCAAAAAACTCATAAGATTGTGAGACATATGAAGCTCATTTGGTTTCAGATTAGCAGTCAGCTCTCTTCCACAGCATTCAGTGATAACACTTTATTTTGATGGTCCTTTTTGAACATTCTTTTGACTATAAGTAACTTTGCAACTACTTGTCCACTAACTCCCATTAGCTATTAGTAGACTTTCTGCTTAATATCTGCCAACTCTTTATTGTGACATTCAAAGCAAGTTGCAACTATTCTACTGACTATAAGTAACTTGACAGACATTAAAGGGATAGTTCACCCAAAAATGAAAATTGTGTCATCATTTGCTCACCCTCAAGTTGTTTCAAACCTGTATGAGTTTCTTTCTTCTGTTGAACACAAAAGAAGATATTTTGAAGAATGTCGGTGACCAGACAGTTTCTGGACCCCATTGACTTCCATAGTAGGAAAAAAAAGATACTATGGAAGTCAATGGGGTCCAGAAACTGTCTGGTCACCGACATTCTTCAAAATATCTTCTTTTGTGTTCAACAGAAGAAAGAAACTCATACAGGTTTGAAACAACTTGAGGGTGAGCAAATGATGACACAATTTTCATTTTTGGGTGAACTATCCCTTTAATAAGTGTTAAACTAATTAGGAAAAAAGAATAAGAAGCATGTTAAAATAACACGTAGCTACTAGTATTGGTGGCTTTTGTTCATTAACGAGATGAGTGATTGTTAATACCGTGTTAGCATATGCTTGCTTTATTAACTTGTCTCAATGAACAAACGGGCACTATTTACCGGTTTGTTTAGTTTAGGCATTTCATTAATTGCTTCAGATTTATTTAAATGAAAAAGAATAGCAAACATCAAATGCAGAAACACAGCTGTTCCCTATGAGGCAGTGTAATTACAAACCGCATCACATATCCCTACAAGGTGCCAGAAGACAACAGCGCAGTAAAAAAAAAGAAACAATACATCAGCGCAGTTATTTCTGTCACCAGCAGATGACGCTAGAAGCACATGAGCGCGCCTTGGTTTCATTAGGTCCTTATTCAGTCTTGTGGCAGCAGCTTACTGGTTCACCGCGGACAAGAATCAGGTACAGAATGAGATGACGGAGGAAGAGAGATATGTAAACCTAACAAGATGTATCAGTCATCTGCGAGGTTATTTATTCAAAGATTCGTCATTTTTCTTGTCACACTCCTGAATGCTTCATCAATGCTGAGCACTTAGCAAACAAATATCTCATTTTCACATGAAATTATGTCTTTCTCATAAATCACTGCGGAGATTAATTTGCATAAGACTCTAAAGTACTGCGTGTACATTGGCATTGTTGGATTTATAAGCGATTAAAGCGGCAGCAAAGATGAATTTGTTTGTCTTGGTCTTAGGATGAAGGAAGTGCTGCGTTTGTAGAAAGTTGTTTATTCAATCCAAGTGCCTCTTTTATGGCATGCTTTTCACGATAAAAGACAGAATAGGAGAGAACGAAAAGGGAAAGGAAACAGACAGGAGGAGGAAAGAAATGCTTAAGAAATCATTTCTGCATAGATCCGTGTCAGACGCGACAGGCTTTGGGAGTTATTTGCTGCGAAACAAGGCATGTTTTGTTTAGTGATTCCTGCGTGTCTTATTGGATGTGTGCCGCGGATGTACAATGAGCTGCAGCCTTCACATTCTGATTGAAAGGAATTCTTTTCTGCACTTTTCAATTACTGCGCTTGCAGCTCTGAGGCAGAGCCGAACGCCACCGGCCCCGTCCTCCCTCCTCTCGCCCGCCTGCTGAGTCTCGTGTCGAAGAACGGAATAAAGGAATAAAGGAATCCGTCCTACAGAGGCTGAATGAGACATGTCATGCTAAATATTCTCCCAGACATCACGCTAATGAGGACAGGGGGTTGAGATGGTGGTCCGTACTGTGTAGGTGTTTTTCAAATGGAGCCTTTATTATACAGCTCTCTGGAATACTTGCTTCTGATTGGTCAATATATGTGTAGCCTATAATGGCAGCTAAATCTATTTTAACAATGCTGAATCTGAATATGCTGTCCTAATAGATAGTACAGTATAAGCTGCGTAAACGTAGCATCTATCTGAACTTTGTCTAACGTTGTGGCAGTTAGGTTCTGTCAAAGTTATGAACAAACATTATTCCAGTAATGTTAAAGTCCAATTCACACAGCACCGCCAAACGCGGATAATCACCAGATTACAGTCCATCACTTCTAAGACATTCCATGACCAAACGAGCGCCGGTTCAACATGTTCGATCAGTGAAAACAAGCTCCGAGAGACACCGACTTGAGAAACACACTGGACCGTCAAAACCTGCCGAAGTGTCTCTCAGTGCACTTGTAACGGAGGCCAGCTAGTAGTCGCTGTGCGAGTAAACCTCACTCCTCTGATCTCAATAGGCGCTCTAGTGACAGACGCTAGAGGCTGCAGTCTTTAGCCTCCTTGTTAGAACGCCTGACTCTCACGCCAGACACCCGGGTTCGAGGCCCGCACAGAGCGGGGCGAGTAGGACCCGGGTGGAGGGGTTACACACTGTCATTTGGCTATAATAAGATGTTTGTTCAATGTTATCTGGTCTTTATTAATCTGGTCTTTTCTGAAACGTTTTAGTTGAGGCTACGGGAGAGGAGTTGTGAATGCCAGTTACACAACTGACGCTGGTAGGTGACATGACAACATGATAAATGTATTATGTCTGGATTGCATTCACATTCATACTATAGTCCAGTGATTCCCAACCCTGGTCCTGGAGTATCCTCAACGCTGCACATTTTTAATGTCTCTCTTATCTGACACACCCATAAGTCTTGGGCTGTGTCCGAAATCGCCCCCTATACCCTCATTGACTATTCCCTATAAGTCCACTAATATAGTTCACTTGAGGGAATGAATAAAAACGAGTGAGTGAATTTGGACACTGGACGCACTGGAAGTGCTGCCGCTTTTGCATAGTTTGTGCTTGCTGTTTAATAATCATTTGAAACTTACAGTATCTTTTTTATCTTTTTATAAATTCATCTTGAACTCTGCGCCAGTTTGTGGAGTGTGACGTGGTTCTTGACGTTGAGCGTGAACGTGCAGACCCGTGTGGAGCATGTGCGTGGGCAACGGGTTGTAGTGTATGCGATCACCATTAAAGTCTTAACTAGTCTCTTATGTCAGCGACTTATTGTACCTCATCTACACACTGGCACTGTCATGAAAACTATGTATAAACCTTAATTAAACAATTTTATAATCAATTAAAAAGTAATTTATACCTGTATGATATTACGCTATAGCCACATTGGACCAATGATTTGGAAAATGGATGGATGAATGAATCATTTGGCGAGTTACTCTCACAGTGAATTGTGGTTATTCTTTAGCCGTTGAGCGTACATCGTTGTACACTCTTAATTTTGGTGCATTGTGGGATTGAATGAGTGCACTCGATAATGTCCAATATGGTTTCGGACAGCACTACAAATGGCTGACCCCTCAAATAGTGCCCTATTTAAGAGCATAGGGGGAGATTTTGGACACAGCCTTGGAGTCTTTACTAACAAGCTGATGAGTTGAATTGGGTGTGTTTGATTAGTGCTGTGGTTACCGCAGGACCAGGGTTGGGAACCACCACTGCTATAGCCTATAGAACATATTTACCAACTTATTCAAAGTATATAATGACAATATACCATATATCTATTGACCATCTGCTAAGCCTCAAGTGTGTTATTGTACAAAGTGAAGCCCATTATACTTCTCATGTCCACTTATTCCTATTGTAAAACTTTTGATAGAAAAAAAAGCTCACGAGTCTCCAAAGAAGTGACAAGGAATCACTAAGTGACAAGGAGCTGGATGAAAGATAACTTAAAATAGAGTCATATTGTGTTGTAGCTAAAGTTTTAGTTATATTAGATATAATTACATTCAATTATCCACTTTATATTTGTATCAATAAACTAATATTATTGCTGCATTGTTCATCTTTTTATTAGGCTGATTGTTTTGACGTTTTTTTTTTTTTTTTTTTTAGCATTAAGCTAATTTACTAATAAAATCACTTAAAAGGAAATGTTTTTTTTTTTTTTTTTGTTACATGCATGTGTTTTATTTGGTATAGCTGTGAAATAAGTTGGGTAATGTAGGATCAATGCTTCTGATACAATGTAACCTTATGTGACTTGACAAGGTGAAATTGATATTGATGAGAATGTTCTCACTGAGATGGTGTTCATTCTGCTGCTCCAGTCGAAACGGTTTGATAGAGGAACAGGTGGACCTCAGAAGTAAAATGGGCTTCTCTCTGAACAATAACACAGGCTTAGCTGACTGGTCAATAGTTGTACGATTAAAAGTGATTTCAAACCCCAGATGGAAGTCCCCTCTGTGTCCTCACCATTATCACTAACGGCAAACTGCCATTTCCCACAGATTGTGTGTGATTATGCATGTGTCTTGCTGTCTCTTCTTCATGGCAGCTCCTCACAAATGGCAACACTTTGCCTTATTTCCATCTGAAGGAATGAGTTTTCAGCTTTAACCTGTTCCAGTAAGTTTCTCCTACGTTTGGACCCAAGTAATCATTTGAGAAATTAATAAATAAATTATGAATTTAATACATCAACCAAGAAATTGGATAGAAATAGATAGACTATATTAATTCACAATTTGATAATCATAAACAATCAGTTCATAATAAAGCAGTTAAATAAGCAAATTGGATTTGGAGCTGTAGACAAATTAAAAATTGCATCTGTGATTTTTTTAATTGCCTTATTTATCTATGTTTATATTAATTATTTTTATTTTTCAAAAGATTTGAAGCCACAAACCTTGTATACTTTGACAAATCCAGTGATTTTTTTTTCTTCCTACAAAGTGCTGACTGTATTGTAGGAATAACATTGTTTCCAAGCAGACTGATAGAAAATTGTAATTTCTTGTGTCTGCCAATCAGGTTAGAGCTTGCCAGATTAAGAATGTGCTGTACACAATATTTTAGCGGCATGTGAACCTGACATTTGGGGCAGAGACTAGCAATGACCCAGAGGGAGAAAGAAGGAGAAGGCATGAAGTTCCTCAAAGGAAATGAAAATGATGCTGCTAATAAACTCCCAAAAGCACTGCTAGGATGACTCTTGGTCATGCCATGGCTTAACTTTGCTTTTTAGCTTTATTTCCTGCGATATTGCGCCAGTTCTTCAAGATGCCTTTAGCGACAGAGGATGTTCTGCTGGTGCTCTTCCTTTTATAGTTCTCTCTCTCCAAGACCATAATACTGTAATTTAAAGCTCTGCGGTGAAGTGGTACACATCCCACACCTTGGCTCCCTCGCTCTGGATTTCAGCCATTTGGATGGAGGATTGTACGTGAGCCTCTAAATGCACACATTTATAGATTTCAATTTCTGCTACAGTCCTTCAAGAGTCAAAGGTGCCTCCATAAGCCTTTAAATCAGGGATGGTGAAGTGGATGGGAGCAGCTGTAGACGTCTAATTCTGCTCGGAGGGGACGTTCAGTGACAGACTCCAGACTGCTCTCACTCCGCTGAGCTTCGGACTCTGAGATATAATTATGACAATCTGCCATCTGCTTTGAGCCAGGCTGAAGCCTGCCTGAGACAGCGCAGTATGACACAGAGGAATAGGGTCTCTGAGTGAAGGACCGTTTAGCACTCCATCAAAGGAAGGTGTCAGTAGTATAACTGAGAGATCAGGCAACATGGGTGAACAAGCAGTGGGAGTCTCACTATAGAGGCCACAGCAAGCTGTTGAAGATGATGAGGAGGAAGTCTGTTGTTGAAAGATCTGTGGCTTCTCAAATAACTGGCAAAGTTTGATACGACAAGAAACATTCAGCGAGAATATATATATGGGACTAGAGTTGATTTTATCCATCAGCAATTAATTGGATCATAAAAACTGGGTGGTTGTTTGGAGGGGAGGGGGAAATGAATGAAATGTATAAGGGATTCATGATGTTGTTGTAAAAGGGAAGTAATCTTAAAAGCAGCAGCAAGTTATTACATTTTTATAAAAAAATTACGAAGAGAAATTTGGAATAATGTGCACCAATGAATAGCTCACAATAAGACCAGGAATGTGCATTAGAAAAAAAATCCATTTTGATTTCATACTGAGTCACGGACTTTAAATTTAGCAATGTAAAGAGCTTTTGTCCAAATGGAAGAATTTAAACTTGATTCAATACAAGTTGGAAAGCTGTAAATGAGTTTTCCAAACATAAAAATACAATGTAGATTCAACTCGGTCCCAATAAAAGTGTATTAAACACCAAAAGCAAATCCAAACTGAGGGCTAAATCCAAACCAGGAGCATGGACATGAAACATGATTAAAAAATCAGGCACACTACAGCTTTACAAATACACAAAGACAACATCCAACAAACCAAGACTGAAACAGGGATAAATGTTCTGTCACAATCGCGTTAGTTGTTCTTGTTGTGTTTCGTCATCGTCTGCCTTCGTCAGTCATTTGTTGTCACGGACACTAGTTATGTTCAGCTGTGCACTAATCAATCCCCCTCATTATCACCAGTATATACAACCCGATCTCACGGCAATTCGTACGAATTTTACGAGGTGGCTAATTCGTACCAATTCATACGACCTCACTCGTACGAATTTGTACGTTTTTTGCTAAAACGTACATATTTTACGATTTGCCAAAATCGTATGAATTCATACGAATGACCTACCCCTGACCCCGCCCCTAAACCCAACCGTCACGTGGGTTTAGACAAATCGTACAAATTCGTACGAGTGAGGTCGTACAAATTCGTACGAGTGAGGTCGTACAAATTTGTACGAATTAGCCACCTTTTAATCACTCATACAAATTCGTACGAATTGGTCGTGAGATAGCGTTGGTATATACTGTATGTTAAGTTCAGTGTTTGGATGTGTTGTGTTTGCTCTGTTTTGTGGAATACCCTGTTGGATTGAGCAAATGTTATCAGATTGCCTTCATCTTCTTCGGTGGTTACTACAACTGTTTTTTTTTTTGTCCTTTTTGGCTACCATTATTACTGCAAACTGTCATTGAATGGAAACATCATATAAAGATACTTCTAAAATGATTTTATGTACAATGGAAAAAACTGCAAACCTGTTTGGAACAACATGAGAGTGAATACAAATAAAATGATTAATATTTGAATGGAGCATTTAACAGCAGATACCAGACAACTTGTTTATCTGGTTCAGACAGCAGTTATAGGGATATACTGTTTCTCTTTGCAGCCTGCGCCTCCTTCCCCTTTTCACTCTTCTTCAAACCTCCTGCTTTGTTTTTTTCTTCTTCATCATCTTCAAATGCTGTAGCGTAATGAGGCATGCAGGGTAATTAGTAGCAACAGCAGTCACAACTGCTATACTCTTGTGTTCTTTCACAGATCTATTATTCATGCGGTCCAAGAGAGGGCACTGCTGACCCATACAGAGACCATCAACCCTCCACAAAGCACAAGATGAGCTTAGTACACAAAGATGATGGGAGGTGGGGGGTAGATGGGTTCTGATGCTGATTGACTGACATGTAGAGGGAGAAGAGGGGGTGCTATTGTTGTGCACTAGATAAAAATGTTAGTAGAGATGGAAAATGCCAGTTGACAAGAACATGATGAAATCTGCCGTAATCTGGGCTATAGAAAAAAAAGGGGTTGACTCCCCTCATTGACACACAAAAACCAGAGATTTTTCTTAACCCGGCGAGTAAATACCAAATATTAAAACCTGTAAACCAATCAAACATGCTTGTAATGGCCCACATTCCAAGGAAAATATCTCTTGCAAATATTAGATTTTCAATTTTCTATCGTGTGGGTTCATATGTCTTTCCAGGGAAGTGTGGCAGAATGGATGTCAGAGAGCTCAAGAGTGTTGCGTCTGTCCCTCAATCCTCTCAGCCTTGTGCAACCGGAGAGAAAGTCTCTAGTTAAATTGGCTAACCACACAGAAGGAGGATTTGCCTTTTACACCTGCATCCGTGCTGCCGAGTCCATGGATTCTTCTTCAGATCTACTTTAGAGTAGCAAGTCATTTCTCTAAACTGGTTCTTTGAAAAGTTTGTTTCAACGAACCAGTTCAAAAAATGATTCAGTGGATTTGTACATCATCACAAAATTCATGACATCACAGCGTGACATAAAACATGCACTTAAATGCCTCAATACTGTAATTTGTGGGAACATATAGCTATTTATTATAGTTTTACAGTTTTTATTACTTGTATTAATATAATTGATTGTATTAGTGTTTATTGTCATTTTGTGGATCAATGACAAATTAGTGTCTGTGATAAGAAAAAAAATACATTTTAAAATGCACATACAAAGTTCTTAAAAATGACATAACTTTGTTCAGTGAGTTGCTAACTTGAGAACCAATAATCTTAATCTGATTCATGAATAAATCCAGTTAAAATGATTAACTGAAAACGAATTCCACAAACATTAGTAATACTATGACATCACTTCTTCAGAGCATGTACACTACCATAGAAAAGTATGGATTAATTATTATAAAAAAAAAAAAATTACTCACCAAAGCCGCATATATTTGATCATCATATTATAATGATTTCTGAAGGATCATGAGAACCTGAAGACTGGAGTAATGATGCTGAAAATTCAGCTTTGTTCACTGGAATGAATTACAGTTTAACATATAATAGAACTGAGTTTTTAAAAAATGTAATAATATTTCATAATATTACTGTTTTTACTGAAGTTTTGATCAAATCAATGCAGTCTTGATGAGCAGAAGAGACTTATTAAAACATAAAAAAGTTATGTCAAACTTTTGATCGCTTGTGTACAGTATATCCGGCTGCATTTTTGGGTCTGTCTCAAAGGATGTACTTGATGTAGCTTTTCCATGAAACTAGCAGCAGTTCTTCACTAAAATCAAATTCAACATCACATACCTGTGTGAATGGCTTTTGTGCCTGGATTTGTGCTTGAAGAGCAACTCTTTCTTTTCCTCTTCCTAAACCCAATCCTGACAGGCTCAACCCAACCGCTTTTGACTTTGCTAGTCACCGAGTGAATGACCGATATGAAATTGTGTGAACACGAACAGCAAAGCCTGTATTTACACCCAACCAGACACTTTCAAATCCTGCCTCATATCCCACCAGACACCGACTCGTTCTCTCACCTCATAAAGGCCAGCGAGTGGATCAGGACCGTGGGCCGGTGACTGACGACTTTAAATCTACATGCGTATTGGCAGATGAGCCTTCATCTCTCTGTAACAGACCTTTGCATTGACATATGTAGCACCTTACTCTGTCACGGGGCTTAAATCACGCTTTGTTGTTTTTCACCCAGGCTTTAAACCACAGCCAAAGTTTTTCAGATGCCACATGTCACTCTGTCAGCATATCCCATGATTCATTACTCACAGGAAATGAGGCCTGTGTTCTTTCTGTGGTGTGATCAGCATGATGATGCGTTCGGCGTGTGGGGTTGTCACACAATCAAATACACTTCATGAACTACAAGAGAAAAAGTCAGTCGTTTCATTGAGGTCGTGCTGAGTTTGAAGCGCAACGCATTGAACCTTTTCGTAATGCTACTGAATAAATCACCTTATGTGTACTTTCTGAAAATGGAGATGTCAGAGAAGAGATAGACTGTAGAAAATTCAATTTTGTGGATGCAGATGGAAAATGCCTATAAGCTCTGTTCCAGAAACTAGGGAGCTTCCCATGTAGGGTGCGTTTTATGTCACCATGATGCTCCAAAAGGGACTGTAAAATCGGACAGGAGGAGGTCTAGGACTGACTCACTGGGTAACCTCGGGTTCACTGCCCCATCAGTCCAAAATGATACAATTCTAATATATTGTAATCAATGAAATCTTAGCAGACTACTTACAAAAAATGCATGAGTTGTCAAATAACCATCAAAATATGTAAGATGATATTTAAATGCTTAGTTTTATGATCAAAGGGTTGTAGTTGTTATTGTTATTGGACAACAGCATAGATGATTAGAAAGCACGAAGAAGCTTTGAACGAACAAAGAAGCCTGATGGATCATGTTTCATACTCACATTTTAACATGATTTTATACTGTATGGATAATCAAGTAAACGTATGTTCCTTCAGGGCAGTATTATTATTATTATTTTTTTTTTAATATTACTAACAATGTAAAAGTTATTTTTACGTTTACTTTTTACAAATCAGTAAAGATTTCACTGCAAAAAGACACGTGAGCTACAACCTAAATGTGGACTTTTTTACAATTATACTATAAGCCCTTTTACTTGCTAGAAATGTATAAAGTATCAATCAAAGGCATGTAGTAGAATGTGTACAACAGTTTTTTCAGAAAAGTTGAAACTCAAATACAGTTGTTTACAGCACATGTGTATAGTTAGGAATTATTTATGAAGCCAGCAGAGTCAAAAGAGAAAGAAGTGAGGAATATGATGTCAACATCAGATGCTGTAGCCTCCTGTAGGTCTGAACTGATAACTAACAATCTTTCATTCTGAAAGAGTTTAGATGATCGCTGACAGTTTAAAGCAGGGGTCGGCAACTGGCGGCCCGCGGGCCAAAACTGGCCCGCCAGCAATATTTTCTGGCCCGCCGGATTATTTTGGAAGTCCGTTTTTTTTTTTTTTTTTTTTTTTACTATAACGGTTTACAAATAGGCCCCGTGAATCAGTGATGCGCGGTATGATCCAAAATGAGCGACGAGTGCCTGCAGTCACCCGCGGTTACGAGTCATCCAAAAATATTTTTAATGATATTCGGGTCGCGGTCGGTCGGGTCGTTTGAAATAAAGATGCCAATTAAACCATTGTAATTTATATAGTACTAGACATAATGTTCTATGAAATACATAGGTCTACAGTCTACACTTTATTGGCTGAATGCGCGAGGATGACGCACGAGCTCAGTCTGCAGAGATGACAGTGGGACATCCTTATTTACCTGAATGTTGAGCGCGTTATTAACTTTTGAATAAGAGCTGAAGCGGGACAAAATGCCAGATTTCCCAACGCGTTGAACTGAGCAATGCCATTGTGCCATTTTAATAGGCTACTTTTAAACGCATATAGCTCAGTAATGTCAGTTTTATGTATTTTCTGAGAGGGGGCGGGGGGGATTTTTGTTGGGAAATTCGGAGGAGAGACGCACACGTCGATTAGACTGGATAAACACATGCAGCATCTTAATTGTTAAGAAAATGAAACGAAATGAATGAATAAATCAAGCCTTTATTACAAAACACAGCATTCAGAAAAATGCGCACCCCTAGTTCCTACGTCTGCCCAATATGCGGGCCAGGAAGCGGGTCGGGTACAATATTTTCTTTCTTTTGTTTGCGGTCCGAGTTGCGGGCGGGTTGAAAACGTCGGTCGGGTGCGGGTTGTTTATACATTGACCCCCGCATCACTACCGCCGTGTATCATTCGTTCAATCGTTTTTTTCCCCCAAATTAAAACCAAAAATAAAAAAATTAAAAACTACTTGTTTTTGAGATTTGCGATTCTGAAAACGAGATCTAAATTTTTAAAGCAGGTGAACACTTTTAAGCTTTTACTTTTAAGTATTTTAAGCGGTTGCTGAATTGAACCTTGTGGGAGCGGGACGGAAAAAAACAGTCCCGCGCAGACCTCTTGTGTCCCGAATAAATAATAATTTAAAAACAGGAATAAAGTTCAAAAGTTGTACAGTCCATTGGTAATACAATACTAAATCAGATATATGTACAATAACATGTCCAACAATCGATTTAAATAGTACATGGGGTTTAATTTATCGTTAATGAGATGTATCCGCGGCAGTTTCTTGTGTGCTTAAATGGTCCAGTGGTAGAGCTTTCGTCAAGTGTGTAAAGGGATCTGGGTTCTAATCTGCGTTCGTATAGTTTTTTTTTCTTCGTTTTTTCTTCTTCATCAAAACCGATTATGCTCATCAGTGGTTGTATATAAGTAGTAGGGACACGTTTGTGTGCATTATATTTTGTGATTTCACCGTAACGAATAGGCCTATTCCATGTAGCTGGCCCGCCATCTACTGGATAAAAAAAATATTTACCCGCGGCCAAAGTTACTTGCCGACCCCTGGTTTAAAGTGTTTCATGCGCTGAACAGGGCTAATGGACATTTTCAATATTTATTATTCATGAGTGGCATTTCATCATTGACAATTTCTTTTTTATTAAGTGTCTAAATAAGAGAGAAGTAGTTTCATTACAACAACAATACTTTGTATAACATAATAACATGCGTGGATGTACATTTCTCCCAAACATTAAATTAAAGAATAAAGCATTCCCTTCTGAATTTTTTTCCCCTCTCCCACCCACACTAAACGCCAAACATAAGGTCCTTTATCATTTTTAAGTTATCGCTCAAATATTTATCTTAAACAGTAATGACAGTGAAAAACAGAAACCTCCTCAAGCAGAGGTCTGAAGAGATGCACTCTCATTCTCTCTCTCTCGCAAACGATGATCTTGTCCTCCCTACTTGTGACTACAGATCTCTGGCTGCTTCTATTTATGATGGCCAGCACTCATCTTAAGAACACACACTCCTACACAAATGTCAGAGGGCCAGTGAGCATCTAAATAAAGTGTGCTCCAAAGGGAATAAGCATTAATTATTCCCTTCTCAGCAAGAACTTAACTTGTGTGTGCTTGGTCAATATCTCCCTCTCCATCTCCTTAAAACAAAGTGTACAGTATTAAATACAAAGTGTATTTCTTTTCTTTTCTTTTTTTGCTTCTGCAATTTGATTCCCAGGCAATGCATGAATGAACTGATCAAATGTTTACCTTCGATGAAATGTAAGTCACTTTGGATACAGGTGTCTGCTGATTATGCAGGTGTATGGGATACACTGCATGTATGTGTTATTTATTTCAAATAAACATTTACTGTAGCCTGGAAAACTTTCCAGGTTACAACTATAACCCCTGTTCCCTGAGAAGGGAACGAGACACTGTGTCGATGACAACACTTTGCGGAACGCCCTTAGCGTAATGCTTCTGAAGTATGAATGAAACTAATCCAATCCTGATTGGTGCTGTGTCATGACGTAACATGTGATAACATACACAGCAGCTACAAAGGGACACCGGCACACAACAGAGTTCGCTTCTACGATGAAACAAGTCGCTCCCAGGCAGGGGAAGGCGTGGCGAAGGGACGCAGTTTCTCGTTCCCTTCTGAGGGAACAGTGGTTACAGTCTTAACCTGAGATGTTCCCTTTCAAGGGAACTCGAACTGCGTCGATGACAACACTTTGGGGAACGAGCCCTGCCTGTCCCAGTGTGAAGCTGCGCACAGGCACACTTAGGACGAGAGCATTAGAGTGCCTGGCGTGGAAGGAATGTCCAGGCTATAGAATCTGTTAAAAGTATGAGGGGTGGCCCATCCTGCTGCATCGCACACTTCTTGGATCGGGCCCCTGAAAGGAGGGCTCTAGAGGACGCCATGCCTCTGATTGAATGAGCCCTCACGGCCAAAGGTGAAGGCAAGCTGCACACCTGGCAGGCCATAGAGATAGCCTGAACGATCCGGTTACTGATGGTCTGTTTGGATGCGGGAAGCCCCTTCTTGGGCGACCCGAAGCACACCAGCAACTGGTCTGACTTTCACCATGAAGAAGACCTCTGGACATAAATCTTGAGAGCTCTGACAGGACAGAGCAAATCAAGTCTTTCTTCATCGACAATCACATGATGTTGAGGATAAAAAGCCTGCAGAACCGTAGGCCGTGCCACATTAGATGGCACTTTATGCACATTGCCAGGCACCCATGAGGTATCCTACTCTCCTCAGAGAAGTAATAGCTAATAAAAAAGCTACCTTGAGGGAAAGGTTGGTGCCCTCAGCTGACTTCAGAGGTTCGAAGGGGGCCTCGACCAGCCCTTCGAGAACCACTGCCAGGTCCCATGTGGGAACTCTGGTATGAGCCACAGGTCTCATCCTCCGAGCCTCATGGAGGAAACGTGCGACCAGCTGATGTCTCCCCAGAGGCCCATCACCCAGAGGAGCAGGGAAAGCCGCAATGGCAGCCACGTGCGATCTTGGAGGAGCTCCAGCACTGACACCAACTGGGCAGTTAACTGGGTCAACCTCATGCTCTATAGACCAAGTGGAAACACATTCCACTTCAGGCCGTACAATCTCCTCGTGGAAGGGGCTCTGGAACTGAGTATCGTCTCAACCACTCCAGCTGACAGGCCAGCATCTAGGCACTGAGCCCCCTCAGGGGCCAGGCCCAAAGTTTCCACAGGTCTGGTCGAGGGTGAAAATTGAGCCCACGGCCTGTGGAAGCAGATGCCTCCTCAGAGGGACCATTCTCGGGCCGGCCAGTACGGGCTACTTGAAGTAGGCTGATCCCGTCCCGATGGACCATCTCCAGAACTTCAGGGGGGAGAGCGATCGGGGGGAAAGCATACAGGCATAGCCTCGGCAACGTCTGTACCATGGCATCCAACCCCAATGGGTCTCGATGGGTGAGAGAAAACCACAGTGGACAGTGGGAAGTCCCTTGAGATGCAGACAAATCCACTTCCACTGGGCCGAACCTCTCGCATATCGACTTGACCACCTCGGTGGGAAGGCTCCATTCTCCAGGCCTCAGCCCCTGCCTCAACAAGATGTCTGCTCTCTGGTTCTGGTCCCCTGGGACGTGCATTGCTCTGAGAGATAACAGTTTCCCCTGGGACCACGGGGGAATCTAATGCGCTAATCTGGATAAAGGGCGCAATCTCAGAACCCTCTGATGAATGAAGTAGGAGACCACCAACACATTGTCTGCGTGGGGACCCCTGAGTTCTGGGAGGAAGCTCCTCAGAGCCCTGCCATCCATGACTGTGCCCAGACATCTGTCAAAACCGCTTTCCGGTGAAATTATGCTCCCAGCACGGGGCCTTGGGACAGAAACCAAGCTTTTTTCCACAAAGATAGTGAATGAAGGCATCTGCACGTAACCCCAATCATGCGGAACGGGTTCCCCCTTGCTGCCCTAACACCTAACACTCTCTGAAAATGATTTACATTGATGGCTTGGCCTAGCTTTATCCTGGTCACCGTGGCCAGGATGGACTTGATCCGTGGAGGAGACAATTGTGCCCGCATCGTGACAGATTCCCACACCACTTCCAGGAACGTGGTTCTCTGGGCTGGGCTAATTCCAGCTCCAATAGCGTCCCTCCACAGTTTTTCGATCCCCTTAAGCGGAGTATCCTGGTTTTTATTGTGGGAGAAAAACATATAATGCAAAGCAATACATTGATGATTGAGAGATGAACAAATAAGCCTGATGTATCATGTTTGATTCTCACATTTTAACTTGATTTTATGCTGTATGGATAATCAAGTAAACATAAGTTCCTTAAAGGCAGTATTTTTTTTTATTTTATTAAATATTACTAAAAATGTAAAAGTTAATTTTACGTTTACTTTATACAAATCAGTAAAGATTTCACAGCAAAAAAAAAACATGTGAGCCACAACCTAATTGTGGACTTTTTTACAATTATACTAAAAGCCCTTTTACTTGCTAGAAAAGTATAAAGTATCAATCAAAGGCATGTAGTAGAATGTGTACAACAGGTTTTTTAGCAAAGTTGAAACTCAAATACAGTTGTTTACAGCACATGTGTAATGTTAGGAATTATTTATGAAGCCAGCAGAGTCAAAAGAGAAAGAAGTGAGGAATATGATGTCAACATCAGATGATGTAGCCTCCTGTAGGTCTGAACTGATAACTAACAATCTTTCATTCTGAAAGAGCTTAGATGATCGCTGACAGTTTAAAGTGTT
Source organism: Phoxinus dragarum (assembly GCA_033366665.1). Classification (NCBI taxonomy): domain Eukaryota; kingdom Metazoa; phylum Chordata; class Actinopteri; order Cypriniformes; family Leuciscidae; genus Phoxinus; species Phoxinus dragarum. The sequence goes on from JARPMJ010007076.1 coordinate 20,154, forward strand.
TCATGCGCTGAACAGGGCTAATGGACATTTTCAATATTTATTATTCATGAGTGGCATTTCATCATTGACCATTTATTTTTTATTAAGTGTCTAAATAAGAGAGAAGTAGTTTCATTAGAACAAAAATACTTCAAGGAGTTTTATGATTAATAACATGCGTGGATGTACATTTCCCCCAAACATTAAATGAAAGAATAAAGCATTCCCTTCTGTCCAGACACGCATAATTAAAATTTATTAGATATTCCATATCTGAAAAAAAAAAAAAATCCTCTCCCACCCACACTAAACGCCAAACATAAGGTCCTTTATCATTTTTAAGTTATCGCTCATATATTTATCTTAAACAGTAATGACAGTGAAAAACAGAAACCTCCTCAAGCAGAGGTCTGAAGAGATGCACTCTCATTTTCTCTCTCTCACAAACGATGATCTTGTCCTCCCTACTTGTGACTACAGATCTCTGGCTGTTTCTATTTATGATGGCCAGCACTCATCTTAAGAACACACACTCCTACACAAATGTCAGAGGGCCAGGGAGCATCTAAATAAAGTGTGCTCCAAAGGGAATAAGCACTAATTAATCCCATCTCAGCAATAACTTAACTTGTGTGTGCTTGGTCAATATCCCCCTTCTCCATTTTCCAAAAACAAAGTGTATTAAATACAAAGTGTATTTCTTTCTTTTCTTTTCATACATTGCCTTGATACCCAGGCAATGCATGAATTAACTGATCAAATGTATACCTTCAATGCAATGTAAGTCCCTTTGGATAAAAGTGTCTGCTGATTATGCAGGTGTAATGTCCGGGAAACACTGCATGTATGTATTGCTATTAATTTCATATAAACATCTACTTTAGCCTGGAAAACTTCTCGGGTTACGACTGTAACCCCTGTTCCCTGAGAAGGGAACGAGAGACTGTGTCGATGACGACACTTTGGGGAACGCCCTTAGTGTAACGCATCTGAAGTTTGAATGAAATGGTTAAACAGAGAGCATTTGCCACACAGGCAAATACATTTGCATATGACTACCTCCAGAGCAAGACATTGACCTATAGTTATACATACGTATCACAGGACCCCGCCTACTGCCATTGAGTTGTTTAGAGCTTCATTCACACTGCGACATGATTCCATTCATTTCAATAGAGAGCTGGCTCAGGCCTCAGGTAAGCATGTTATGCCAAGAAATGTACTCACACAACGAGGCACTTTTGTCATGTCCTGCCAAACACATTGCAAAATGAGAAGAATTTTCAGTTACTGACTGACTTCAGAGTCCACATGCTGCCCTAAAGTGCATGTCAATTGACAGGGCTCAATGAATTTAACATAGGCTTGTGTGATGTTTTGTGTCACTGGATATCATGGGATATGTGGTCAATCAATCTTACAAGCGCACAGTTTGATGTAGAGGGAGTGAGGGGTCTTTCAAGCCCTACAGGCGAGATTTGTTTGACAGACTGCTCACAAGACATGTCAGTGGCCAGGGAGAGTGTTTGGCCAATATTCATATTTCATCTCCAGCTCACATCAATCTCAAATGTTGATTGCAATCTGCTTCTAATTCAGTTTAAAAACTATAATGCTTTAACTTGTGCAGCATGACACACGTTGAATTGATGTTATCTCTACAGGAAGTTGAGTTGGTCTAAATGTAAATGTAATTTTGGCTGTACGGGGGCTTTGTTAATGTGTGTGCTGGTGTACGAGTGTGTTTTGTGTAATCTTGTTTGGAGGGTACTTAACGGTAGTCTGCTCATCAACATACCAATTATTCTAATCACCCTCCTGGGGCAAATAGTGTGGGGTTTAAGCCTGATTTTCCACAGCAGGTCAAAGTGCCACTTCATAGTCATGGATACAAAGGAAGAAGGCAGTGCTATGTCAAGATGTCAATCAAAAACAGTGTTGCTTTGTTTAGAAATAGTCAACTTTTACACATTACAACAGCTGTACAGTTGTGGTCAGAATTATCGACACCCCTGGTCAATCTGATCACAGATGGCTGTAAAAATAAATCTGCATTGTTTATCATTTTCATAAAATCACATTATGAAATAAATGTTTTTCTCCAAAACACGTTGGCTACAATTACTGCCCCCCCTAGAATTTTTATGAGTAAAATATCTCTGAAGTATATTCACATTAATATTTACATTTTAAGCACACCAGGGTGACTAAGAACATGAAATCTTCTAGCTTTAACTTCTTGTTTCACAGGAGTATAAATATGAGAAAACACAATGGCCAAATTCCCTTAATCATCCATCACAATGTGTAAAACCAAAGAATATAGTTCTGATGTGCAGCAAAATATTGCTGAGGTTTACAAAATGGAAAGTGACTGTAAGAAAATGTCTAAAGCATTGAAAATTCCCATTTCCACCTTCAAGGCAATAATTAAGAAGTTCCAATCAACTAAAGATGTTACAAATCTGCCAGGAAGAGGACGTGTGTCTATATTGTCTTAATGCACGGTGAGGAGGAGAGTTTGAGGGGCCAGAGACTCTCCAAGGATCAAAAATGGAAAATTGAAGAGATTAGTTGAGTCTTGGGGTCAGAAAATTGAGCGGAAGTACATAGGAGAGCGGAGCCAGGCTAAAAGGAGCGGATTCTGTGGTCAGATGAAACTTAAAAAGAGCTCTTTGGCAACAAACCCACCAGATGGGTTTGTGGCAAACAGGGATAAAAAGTACCCCATGCCCACGGTTAAATACACTGCTGGGCCTTTTATTTATTTTTTATTTTTTTTGCTGGAGGTCCTGGACATCTTGTTCAGATGTATGGTATCATGGATTCTAGCAAATACCAAATACCAACAGATACTAAAAATCTAAACCTGACTTATAATCTGCTAGAAATCTTATAATGTGACATGGTTGGGTCTTCTATCAGGACAACGATCTAAAACAAACATCAAAATTAACACAAAAATGTGTCACTGAGCACAAAACCAAGATTCTGCCATGACCGTCCCAGTCACCTGACCTGAACCCTATATAATATGACTGGGCTGAACTGAAGAGGAGAAGCACCAACATGGATCTGGGAATCTGAAGGATCTGGAGAGATTCTGTATCGGTACTGATCCACTTGTCCGACACGAATGTCGTGTGGTGTCGCAACGCCTCCCCACATGTGAACGTTGATGGGCGTTCTTCTAGTTTACCGCTATGGGCGTGGTTTTGAGCCAGCGGCCAGTCAAAAACAAAGGACCCGCGAGAGACTTCCCTCCGTCTCCATGTGCATGCTTCTATTGGATAGACGCCTCGCGTTCAACGGAATTCATTTGCATAAAGATGGGCATCGGCCAGCTTTTTGACGCGCGGCATTTTTTCAAATGAAGCGCCGCCTTCCCGGAATGCTTTGCGAGCGCGTCAAAGTCGCTTGACGTCACCCATAGGAATATAGTGGAGTGCAGCGCGACAGAAGTGTCGCACGGACAAGTGGATCACCGCCGTATTAAGGAATTGTCTCTGATCTCTTGTCAGGTGTCCTCTAAACTCACCAGGCATTATAGGAGAGGACTCAGAGCTGTCATTTTGGGAAAAGGAGGTTACAAAAAGTGTTTAATATAAGGCTGCCAATAATTATAGCCAAAGTGTTTTTTTAGGACATTTATTTCATGATGTGATTTCCCCCTCACTTTCAATTATTTGACTTCAATGAAAGTTCAGATTTTGATCTAGATTTTGCCATTCTTGATCATATTTACGGAGGGTGCCAATAATTCTTACCACAATTGTACATTACAGGACTGATTGAGCAATAAGTCATGATAACTTTATTCGTGGCAAACTCTAGGGGCAACGCTGAAGAAGTCTGTGTAGTTTCAATAGGGTGACAAAAAATAAGGATCTCGGGTGAGCAGCTAATATGTTTCTTTTCAAGTCTTCTACTGCATTTTTTTTTCTTTTTTTTCGGGAGACTTTATTTTTTGTCTGAAATTGAAAAAAAGGTGAACTAGGTCACAAAGGACTGAAAAGATGTGCTGTGCTGTGGAGGGAGAAGTTCAAGCTTCAGGTTGAGGCGTGGGCAAACTCACTTTGTCTCGCATAGAATGAGAAAGAAGAAGGTGCATTTTTACACATAAGACGAAAAGTATTTTTGCTCTCTTGTTTTCTCTTAAAGCACAGTGCAAATAAGGGGAAACCAATGGTCAAAACACTAGGTGAGGAGAGGCAATATGTGTGTTTGTCTTCATGTAATGCTGTGCTGACCGAATGACATCTGACTTGAAACAGGGCATGATGGGATATACTCATGCATTTTTACATCTTTTATAAATAATCAAAATGAATAACTATTACACATACAGTAACAACATATTTACCACAGCTTATTTAATGTATTACTTCTAACTGTTTCTCAGTTAATAGTAGAAGTCATCAGATTCTGTATAAATATTGATTGTGAGAGGTACAGAAGTAAAAGTTTCATTTATTCCCTAAAAGCTGTATCACTCATGGACCGTCTTAGTGGGTGAGTTGTTAACTTTGTAATTAGTTTTCCTTTTAATTTTAAGTTGCGCACCTTTAGCGGCATGGACTGATTGGTAAGAATTTCCCGCTGTGGTCAGGGAAGGAGTTAATAACGGAGCCGCCAAGTTGAATAAGTGTTCAAATTCAAATGTCTGTTTAATATTTTTCTGAAATCATTTTAATTTTGCATGCACATTATGGAATAGGGAGCTCAGAAGAATGACAAAATGAAGAGAGTTCAACATAAGCTTATTTAGGCTAATAATCTTTGTTAAAAAGAAGTGCACTTGATAGTATTCAGTTGCACACTTAGAGTACTTCAAATAAGTGTAGTCTTTTAAAATATATTGTTTATGAAATAAGCACTCCTTTTTAACAAGGGGATATATGTAGTGCAAATGTTTCAGGCACGTTAGTATTTTCACCCCAAATATTTTTTTCAAGCTATTTGTTTATATCTTTTTCTGTAGTGTGTCAGTAGGAAATGTCAGTTTTCTAGGCACAAGAACTCTGACAACAGCCCGTATGATCCACATAGAGATCTGCCGATCTCACCATCATTGAGTCTGTCTCGGATTACATGAAGAAACTGAGACAGACTGAATCCAAAATGGTAATGGCAAAAGTAATGTTGTGAGATGTCATGCCTAACAACGCCCTTCAGCCGTGACTTACGAGACAGCAGTGCCTCTCATACCTTATTGCTTTTATAATTACCACACAATACAAATATTAAAGCCAAAACATATGTATCAATGCAACTTTCATGAAGTTAAATCACTAAATGAAGTTTTATGTAACAAAGTTCGGGAGGAGCATGTTCAGGTAATCATCCAATCAGCACAAGAAGGAGCCAGTATAAATAAAGCCTTCCCTTACCTCCTGTCTCATGACTAATTTCTCAGCATCCCACCACCATCCCTTCACCCCACATTTGGCTGGGTCCGTTCATAGATACCTATGATCTTTAAAAGTTATGGGGGGAGAACTCTGGGGTCGGGCCGAATTCTGAGCTCGGAGCCCTCCCCCCGGACAGCAAGCCAAATACGCATTATAATATTACATCAGGCTGAAAAGCCTTTCTTCCCCTGAAAAAAAAAAGTCCCTGACCGTGAACAGAAACAGAAGTTACATTATTTCGCCTTTAGATTGCAGCAAAGACGGTCTCTATTGGCACTTTTCCACTGCATGGTACGGTACGGTTCGGTACGGCACGGCATGGCACGGCACGCTTTGGCGCTTTTCCACTGCATGGTACGGTACGGCTGGGTTCGGTACGGCTCACTTATGGCGCATTTCCACTGCATAGTACGGTACGGTACGGCTCGCTTCGGCTTGCTTTAAATGGTACCACCTCTGTTGTGGTTCCAAGCGTACCATACCGATACTAAACGTGACGTGAAAACACTGCAGATCACTGATTGGTCAGTCACTTCAGTGTCATTGTATTTGCGATACGAGACACTAAACCCGCTAGATTTAAATAGCCAGACAACAGCCAACGCAGTAGCACCTGTTTTTAGAGTATTTACTTGACAAAATAAGTAAAAAAAAAAAAAAAAGAGAAATGGCTGAATCGTGGTCAGTGGACGAGGTGCAGACGTTCCTCTCGTTGATTGTCGCCGGACCTACAAACAGTGTAGGGACAAATTAGAGGCGACAACTATTAACAATCAGTCCCACCCACTTTGAAGCGGTACTAACTGCAGTGGAAAAGCAACCGATCTAAAGCAAACCGAACCGTTCCGTACCGAGTCGAGTCGTACCACGCAGTGGAAAAGCGAAGCGAGCCGAACCGTTCCGCGCCGAGACGAACCGTACCGAGCCGAACCGAGCCGTACCATGCAGTGGAAAAGCGCCATATGAGTCAGTCAGTCAGAGAAGACTTTTATATTGAAAGGCTGAAACTTGTTGCGAACACAGATAATATATCTACTGTAAATGCAGGTACACTCCCTTAATCTCTCACAATTCTCTACTCTATGAGCTTCAATGAACAATATCAATAAGAACAAACATATGTTTTCGTTGCTAAGAGTGGTTGCTAGGGGTGTTGTGTAGTGATATATAGAACCGTTGGGTAAAGGATCAGAATCAAGGATGGCTTTGAACTAACTGTTTTATAAATACTGTAAATATAGGGTTAATTTTGGATATTTGGGCCATATTTTCTTAGTCATCGTAATGGAAAAAAGTGTCCAAATGTATTTGTTCGTGCTATTCCCTACACATTTAATATGGAAGTTGTGTAAACATCAAAAATGACTGGTTTATAAATGTTTTTGGTCTTAGAAACCACAAACAAATAAAGAGAGAGGACTTTGCCTCCTCATTTCAGAAGCCCACTGCACACGACATGCTTGCAAATTATTATGAATACTTAAAAAAATAATAATAATAATAATAATAATAATATATAAATATTGGATTGTATTTGAACTTTAAGCAACTGTTTGTTTTTTCATTGCATTGCTAATGGGAGTTCAGAATGTGACATGTTGTATTGATTTTTACACATTTATGAAAACACATTATGCATACCACTGTATAGTTTCACATCCCAAAAATATGCATGCACAAACATTCACAGACAATTCCATGGTCATGACATTTATCTTCTTATTATTGTTGCTGCACAAAGTAACAGCTCAAGGCAACTGTCAGGCATCCCACATAAATACAAAAATCACAGAATGATAAAACAAATGTTTTAGGTCACAGCATTTTTACTGGCACATTACTGTAGCCTTCAGGAATCCAATGATTAAAAAAAAATACACCATTTACAAATATCCCACAATATAAGAATGTTAGCACAGTGATAATAATTGTGATTGTACAGGTGTAACTTTAAATAGAGTTTCCCTGGTGCTTGTGTTGACTTAGAGATAGACAGACTTAGTGTTGACTTATACACAAAATTGGGCCAAGCCAAAAATTGCTAAATATTTAGTGATCTTAACCATATCTCACCAGATTTTCAAAGACGCTGATCAGGAGTATCACCATGCAACTCGTGTTTCCATACAACTCTGCCGAACCTCTGAATCAAACTTCCCATATTCAGCCCAAAACTTAATTCTGTCTTTGATGTTTTTCTGAGACGGCAATGGGTTTTTAAGCAGTGCATTTGTTTAAATGTATCACTTTTATTCCACAGTAAATCACTTCTGACCTGTGTGTCCTTGTGAGAGAGTAAGGCAGCTCAACTCCTCTTTTCAGGTATCGATTACCCTCCTCTAACCTAGACTAAGACATGCACACTGACCTTGCAAAGAGGATTCTACTGAGAGACAACATTATTTTTATTCATTGGGTGAAGGTGAGTAAAAGTGAGTGCAAGACTCAAATAATAAGACGATGAGATGATCTTCCACGGCAGAAACTTCAAACACAATTTCTTATGTCTGTTCCGTCCGTTCCTTTGCGTGAATTGCGCATGAGCATTGGCGTAATATTGTATCAAACAGTGTAGGGGAAAGTGTTGCTTTTTGTCTGCTGATAACACATACAATTTTTTTAACTCCATAGGCTAATAATATTCAAGCGCTTTTATAACAAAAGAGCAGTGGTGAGCGCATAAAGTTCACATGGCATCAGATACATTGTACACTTGTGCTGAAAATGTAGCTAGAAGAAAGAAATACATAAGTAGCTTAAATTGTACTAATGTTAGGGCATTATCAGATTTTAGCATCCGTTATCAGCATTTGTGTTTTTTTGCACATATAGTAAGCAGATACATTACTTACTGTAATATTAGCACATTTAACTGTCATTGCGATAGAAATGCATACAGTATACAGCAGCCACAAAGCCATGATTTTCTTGATACTTCTGGATAATGATTTAATACAATTTGTGTGCCTAAATCCGTTTGTGAGAGTGGTATATTTAATATAATTTGTAAATGGAAAGCATTCTGTTTTCTTCATCACTTCGATCCAGCGGAGCATTGAAGAAGGGCCGTCTGAAGTAACGTAAGGGGGTGATGGTTTAACATTGCTACAGTAGCCTAATATTTATCCTACAAATCATAAGCACTTGCTACTTTAAAAAAAATTGTCTATTCTGTTTCATCATTAAAATCCCTCACACCCCCTGTGGCACCGGCCCCGCTTCGATCACACCGCAAAAGAGTGCACACTGTATTGTTTATAAATCCCAATATGTGTGTGTGACAATGTTTATAGATCAGGCCTGATGTATTTTGTGTTACACGAATGAATTCAGTAATGAAAAATGACGGATTGGAGATGCCTTTTCTTTGTATTGTACTTGTAAGCCTTCCGCATACTATTTTTTTTCAGTTGCTTTCATTAAGTGAGGGGGACAGAATCAGCGTGGCAAAAATGGTGGGGACATGACAAAAATTCATAGGGATGATGAAAACAATAAATAAATTGATAGGGAGAAGAAGGTTGGATCAGGAAACGGCACCAACTCAACTAAACACTATGCAATGGATCCCAGCAAGATAGATAGAGAGAGAAGGAATGCAATGTGTCAGTGAAAAACATAAAGGTGAGAAAAATTACTTTTCTGCTGGCAAATGACATGACTCATGCTTGATAGAAAGGAGATATTTATCTCATGTCCCGTAAAAAGCCGAACACACAGCCAGTCTGATTTTTCTTTAGAGAGAAACTCTCATGTGGGCATGAAAACTTGAGGGAAATGTCAACAAATGATCAGTCTTCAGCTGATACATGCTAACAGTCTCGGTCTGAGACGGCACACTTACAGACACCCACAGTCCGTTTACTGACCGTCTGATGCATATTGCAGGCAAAAATGTCTGACTAGCTGGCATTATGCAATTCCAACGCTATCGCACAACCGATTCGTACATATTTTACAAGGTGGCTAATTCGTTCCAATTTGTTCGATTTGTCTAAACCCCAGTGACGGGTAGGTTTAGGGGCGGGTCATTCGTATGAATTCATTCGAATTGGGAAATGTACGATTTAGCAAAAATACGTATGAATTGCCGAGAGATCGGGTTGGCAATTCTTGAGAAAAAATAAATTAGGGGTTTGTTTGTGCCACCTAATATAATGACTTAGTGCCTGCCCATTTTTTCAGCAGTGTTGGTTCCGAAAGTATTTTATTCCATTTTTTTTTTTTTTGCTGTAGGGATTCTTAAAAAGTATTTGTTAAAGTGTCATAAGTCATGAACCAAGCCAACCAGCTATAGGTGAATCACACCATTACAAACTTTATAGAAGCAAATAAACAAAAAAAATCACACAGCAGTCATAGCATAATGCCTGATTGAGGCACATTGTCAGCCTTGACCAATCCGCACATGCAGGCACACACATAGACAGGGAACCCTATTTCAGAACCTCTTCCTCTTTTACTCAATCTCGTTTGCTTTCTTCTCATTCACTTTCTCTCAGGAGATCAGAGAGTCCTTTTGCTGTATTGAATTTTTTGGAGCTCTCTCCTCACCTTTCAGTATTGGCTTCAGTTCATTCTGGACTGAATGAGTCACAAGGTTAGACTTTGATGGTGTCTCTTGTGGGATATTGGATTTTCTCCCAAGAAAACTACATTTTGTCATTGTACAAAAGTACAATAAAACCTGATCAACTTCAGATTTTGTGTGAGTTTGCTATTTGAGAGCAAGTAACTCTTGATAAGAAGCTGAATGGTAAGCTATTTCAAAGGTATACTCAGAGTAATTTTTGTTTAGGTTGCGCTAACTGATATTGCAGCCATTTCCCACATTGAAAAAAAATGGTGCAGGATTTACCCTTGAAACGATTATCACTCGGACAATGCTAGTAATTAAAAATAAAAAAGAAAGAAAGAAACAATTAATAACACATTTATTAAATGCAAAAAAAAAAAAAATAATAATAATGCTATAGATAAAACACAATTTGCAATCTGCCATGAGTAATTTTATCATGGGTTACTGATATTTTAAATTGAAATTCACATGGGATGCAGTCCTTCAATTACCTTTTATCTCTATTTGTGCAAATTCAATATCTTGTACCTGTAAAACAAAAATAGATCTGATTGTGATATGCATAAATAATGCAGATAAATAAATAAATAATAATACAGAAAAAGGTGCAACCATGTTAAAACGTGTCAAATCTAACATTCTCAAGGTAAGATCTGTTTTATTTACCATCCGCTCCAGGTTGCTTATCTGCTTTTCAGTTTTGTTCAGTAACTGATCCTGGTAGCGTTTCTTTTTGAGGAGTAGGAGAGCTTTCCTGAACAAAAAAACACAAAATATTATAACGAAGATTCAGTTTGTTTTAGAAAACTAGACCTTCTAGTTCTACGAGTAACAGAGACATGGAGACAAGGAGAGACATGGTCACACTCACTCTTTCTTTCCATCTTTCAATAACTGTTTGGCCAGCTGTCGCTCTTTGTCTACATGAAAAGTGATCCTCTTCTGATACTGCTTCAGTTTATCTCTCTGCATTCACACTGTATTCAGTCAAAATGTACGTGTTAGTAGTTGCAGATTTTGATCTGATACAATTCCATTTACAGGCTGAATAACAAGAGATGGATATTACTGCATATTGACTGAACTCCAGTATAAATTTCAAAATTTTTACCTTTGTGCTCTGAAACGGGGAAAAAAGTGGGCGCTCAAATAAAATGTGAGCAGCCCCCGCTTGAGTCGGAGCAGCGCTATTGATGAGATTTCAGGTCAGGCTGACAAATCCATTTCACCAAAGGTCAAAATGGCAAATATAGTTCAGACATGGGCAACACAGATGGAAGGCGGACTTTTATTCCCACACATCAATCTCGACGAAGGCAGAGCTTGTGTTGAGTCTGGTTTGGTTACTGCCTCAATGCAGCAAAATTAAATCCTTTATGAAAGTGTAAATGAAGATGCGAGATGTTAGAAACAATGGCTACGCTCACAGTGGCAGAATACTGTTTTAGAGTGATAAATGTGTTTGTGTACAGTTCAGTTATAATACAAGACTGAAAACCGCATTTTACAACCAAACTGACATCAAATTTGCATGCTAGAGTGAAGATAAACAGAACAATGTGCACATTTGTTGATGAATACAGTTGTCCATCCCGACAACCAACCGTGTGAATGTAGCAAAAGACTGATAGGAACATTTTGTGGACATATAAATTAGAAGTTGTCCTTTTCTTTAGACAAAGGGAATGATATATTGGGTTTTTACACCCAGCGATCAACCTTTCATTATTTTGCCAGTTCTGCCTCATGTAATGGTGCGTATACTGATCAAATTCTCTCAAGCTTCAGTTTTTGGCAGACTAAAAAAAGTTTGTCTTGCAGCAGGCAATTTCCCTGTTTTTGTATTCTTCCAGGCTTCCTTTTATTTTAAGAATACTGTCGGTCCCTGCTGATGAAAAGCAGATCCTCAGCATGGTGCTTCAACGCCGCCCCATACTTCCCTGCAGCAATACTTCATTAGGTATGATTTTAGATTTGTTGCTCACATATCACTTTGAAATTTAGTTTAAAAGCTCCATTCCGGTCTCAAATGACCACAAACATCTTCTCCCGCAACCGACTTCCAAGCATTTTCGGAAACTACAGACATGTTTTAATAGTTCTTTCTGAGTAATGGCCTCATTTGTGTCACTCTTCCATGTGGCTTCACTCATAAGTCTTCTTCTTAGTGCGCACAGAAGGTTTTGAGGGATGACCTTGAGATGTCGATCTGGGTGGTTTGATGTAGCTTCCACTTCCTGGTAATTGAACCAATATTTTGCAGTGGGATATCCAACAATTTTGTCTTCATTTTTTCATTTATTAAAGGGCCCCTATTATGTTTTTTAAATTTTTTTTATATTCCCTTTCATGCAGTGTGTAATATAGCTGTTTGTGAATGTAAACTACAAAGTTGTAAAGTCAAAATAAATGTATTGTGCGCAATAAAGAAAAGTATTGTCTCCCAAAAGAAAGAATCAACAATGAACCACCTTTACGAGTCATCTGTAATTAGAATGTGTAATGGTTCTAGACCACTAGATAATACATTTGCATAATGTCTTATCTGTGTTGTAGGTTGTCCACCCGCTAACAACTTGACTCGCCCACAAACACGCCATTTTACTGACAGCTGTTGGGTCAGTACCCAGTTTATTTGGACCAGCTTGCTCCTAAGAATCACAACCTGTAAGTGTGAATACTTATTGATGTATATATTTATTACTGGGTGTTCAAAATACGTAGTTTTGTGTTTTATGTTGTGTAAGTTTCCGGCTAACCGGCTAACTCACATTATTACTGTCTAACTGAAATAGTTCTGCTAATCAGCTGTGGGCCACTATTACCTAAAACTGATTCTATTAATGCAGATTGTCTGTCGTTCTTACTACTTTGAGTAAAGATAAAGGATAGAGCAAGATTTGTTTTTCAAACTTTAATGTTACATTGGGCCATCTGCCCAATCAGAGCAGAGTAGACCAATCACAACAGACTGGCCCTTCTGGCCAATCAGAGCAGAGACCAATCACATTAGGTTCGTGGAAAGGAGGGATTTAGCGAGACTGATTCATCCGACGAGTCGTTTGAAAATCGTTGAAAAATGTGGTGATGTGCAATGTATGTTATGAGAAAATGTAAGCGTTTTTTTTTATACCTTTGATGCATGTAAACCTGTTGCAGAAGACCTCCAAAAGAAAAAGGGATAGTTCATAAGTTGTTCAAAACCTGTATGAGTTTATTTCTTCTGTTGAACACAAAATAAGATGTAAGATGTTAAAGAATTTTGGTAACCAGACAGTTGATGGCACACATTGACTTCCATAGTAGGAAAAATATATATACTATAGAAGTCAATGGCTACCATCAACTGTCTGGTTACCAACATTTTTTAAAATATCTTCATTGGTGTTAAACTGAAGAAAGAAACTCTTCAGTGTCTTTGGATTTGAGGGTAAGTAATTCAATTTTTTTTTTTTTGGGGGGGGGGAGAACTATCCCTTTAATAAATGTAGTATAGGCTAACTATTTTGGAATACTTAACGGAATGTTTTTGGTACAAGTTTTCAGATTTGAGAAATGAATCAACCGGTTCATTGAAAAGAATCATCTCAAAAGAACGATTTGTTTACTAATCCAGTTCCTGAGTTCAACTTACTGACTTTGAGCTGGCAGATCTCGAGTCAAACGCTTCAATGGAGGAGAAAATTATCAGTGATTAAAATTAATAATGAGTAAAATTTCAGCCTATTTCTAACACAAAAGTATTGTATGACTTTGAAAACCTGGAATATACCACACAAGTCGTTCTCCTTTTTTGTGTGTTTCTTTTCAAGAAATAGCATAGATTTGTTTCTTCTTATTTTGTGAACTGTGCCTTTAAGCTATTGACTTGTTTGCCACGGAATAAAACAATTTAAAAGGTAATTGTGACTTTTTTTCTCGCAATTTCTGACTTTATAACTCGCAATTGCAACTTATAAAAACGCAATTCTGAATTAATAACTTGCAATTGCCACTTTATATCACGCAATTCTGACTTTATAATTCGCAATTCCAACTTTATAACTCATAAGTCCAACTTTATATCTCGCAGTTCCAACTTTATATCTCGCAATTGCAAGTTTATATCATGCAATTCTGATGAAAAAAAAGTATGAATTGTGAGATAAAAAGTCGCAATTACCCTTTTTAATTTTTTTTATTCTGTGGCAGAAACAAGCTTCCATAATTGACTGAAAATGTAAACAATAAAAAATGGCTTATATCACCTCTAAGTATCTGAAGTCTCTATAAATTAGTTTATATCATAACAGTACTGGCCACAGGAGGGCAATGATGACTCATACTATGCTTTTACCTCAAGGCCAAGAACTGCCGTCTAAAATATATATTTTTATGCGTTTGTGTGATGCGCTATTAAGAGTGTCTGTCTCTATGTGTCACTGGCCTCTCAAGCAAGAGTTTTAGCACTGCTGTGAAAGACTCCTCCACACATCAGTCACATTTAGGGCCCCTACAGTCACTGAACCTTGAAAGCAGCAGGACTAAAACACACTGCAGAGAGAGAGAGAGACGCTGAAATCTCAAGAGCCACAGAGGTGAGCAGCATCCACTGTTAAGTAATGACAATTCTCCACTGTGCACCAGCTTCAGGCCTGTTGCAGCCTGCTGATGAACCGAACAAAGAGTTGTTGACACAATCAGTTTGAATTCCGATGAAATGTTTTCACTTCTTTTCACACTTCATTTAGACTATTCATGACCTATCAATGATAATAATCCTAATTGTGGACCATATGTTGTCACACTATTTCGGTGACTTGAATATATTTACATTTAATCATTTAGCAGACGCTTTTATCCAAAGCCACTTACAAATACAGAGAGTAATAGAAGCAGTCAAATCAACAATAGGGCAACGATATGCACGTCGTGAACAGTCTCAGCAAGACCAGCACAGCCACGTAGGAAGGATTTTGTTTTTGTTGGCAAAATAGATGCATCTTTAATAGATTCTTGAAGATGGCTACGGACTCAGCAGCTCGGGTTGAGTTAGGATGGTCATACCACCAGTTTGGAACAGTCAAGGTAAAGGTCCGTGAAAGTGATTTTGTGCCTCTTTGAGATCACACACAAGGCATCATTCACTTGCAGAACTCAAGTTTATGGATGGCACGAATGTCTGAAGTAATGCATTAAGATATAGGGGTGCAGAGTCAGTGGTTGTTTTGTGGGCAAACATCAGTGCCTTGAATTTGATGCGAGCGGCATTTGGCAACCAGTGCAAGTTTTTGAGGTGAGGTGTGACGTACGCTCTTTTCAGCTCGTTAAAGACCACTCTTGCTGCAGCATTCTGGATCAGTTGCAGAGGTTTGACAGTTGATGCTGAAAGTGCTGCCAAGAGAGCATTACAAGTCCAGTCTGGATAGACCAGAAGCTTGGACAAGGAGTTCTCCGATAGAAGGGTCTAATCCTCCTAATGTTAATGCATATGTAGGACCTGGCAGTTTTAGCAATGTGGTCTGTGAAGTTTAACTGATCGTCAATCACAACTCCTAGATTCCTGGCAGTCCTGCATGGAGAAGTTGTGATGAAGTGCTGGGTTGGTTGAGACCACTAGCAGCTCTGTCTATTTAAGGTTGAGTTGAAGGTGGTGGTCCTTCATCCAGCAAGAAATGTCTGTCAGGCAAGCCGAGATGCGAATATCTACCGTTGGATCGTCTGGTTGGAATTAGGGCTGCAACTAATGATTATTTTAATAATCGATTAATCTGTCGATTATTTATTTTTTTTGAATAATCGATTAATCGGATAAAAATAAAAATACAAAAGCATTCATTTCCAACCCTTTATTCAAAAACAGAACTGACAGTGCAAATTCACAGTGCAAAAAAAATCTTCAGAAAGTGCACAAACAGGTTGCTCCTTGAACATCCCTGAGCTGTTAAAGTAATAAAAAAAAATTTAATTGACTAACACAAAAAACATACACATGTATGCTTTACATCTGCCAAATATATAGGACTTTTTTTTTAAATAAAGTGCACTAAAAGATGTATATTTTTGTTTAAGGGACCTGAGCTGTCAGAACAATATATATATTTTTTAAAAATAAAGAAAAATACAAATCAGAAAACTTAACAGGATTTGTTTAAACGTCGGAACTTGTTCTCCACACTACACTCACAGACGCACACACTCACAGACGCACAAATTCTCACACTCACTGACGCACACATTTACAAAAAAATACAATGGATTGACCACCTCGTATGGTGTGTATTTTGCAGCTCATCCTTTCCGAGCATATAGTGAAGTTTCTCTGAGTCATTTAGACTTAGAGTAAAGAATGAAAAATTCAGTGCTGCTTGGACACACTCGGTCTCTCTTGCGCGCAAATAGACTTGATCTCTATCGTGCGCTCTCAGAGGCACTCGGTCTCTCTCGCGCGCAGACACACTCGCGCGCAAACACACTCTATATCGCGCGCTCTCGGACACACTCGGTCTCTCTTGCGCGTGCAGACACGTGTCTTAAGCGCAGTGTCGCTCGCGGAGTTCGCTTCGCTTTTGTCCAGTCCTGTGCCTCATAGCTCTGCACTCAACTAAAAAAAAATCATTTTTGTTTTTTAACATCTACGCGTCGCGCGACACAACAAATCGATAATGAAAATCGTTCCCAACTATTTTGATAATCGATTTTTATCGATTGTATCGATTCGTTGTTGCAGGCCTAGTTGGAATGAGAGGTATAGTTGTGTGTCATCAGCATAGCACTGATAAGAAAAAACATGTTTCTGAATGACATATTCTAGTGATGACATGTGGATGGAGAAGAGAAGTGGCCCAAGCATCGAGCCTTGAGGCACCCCAGTAGTTAGACATTGCGACATAGACACCCTACCCCTCCATAGCACCCTGAAGGACCTTATATATACTATATAATTGGGTTTTATCATTGCTGATTTCATGACAAGACCAAAAATCATGAGCCAGTGACATTTAAACTACCACTTTAAGGCTACATGAGGGGGGGGGGGGGGGGGTACTTAATAATTATTATATAAAAATATGTTAGTAAATGCTTTATTAACATGCATTTCTACTGCAATTCAGGGTTAATTCAGGTATAGTTACAAAGCATTGAGTAGTTGTTAGTTAACTATTTGTGTGAGTTCATCTAAAGTGAGGACTATTCATGCCCTGTAAAGTATTTACAAAGGAGATTTCAAGGCTGTTAATATTTCTATCTTCTGTATCAGTGTTGTGTTTGTTTCTTTTGTCAGTTTAGAAGATAACTGAGCCTTTAAATCTCCTTTGTAAATGCTTTACAATGCATAAGTAGTCTTCACTTTAGATGAGCTCACGCAAATAGTTCACTGACCACTACTAAATACTTTATAACTACCTGAATTAACCACTTTTACTCACACTTTCTAAGTGATCGTATGCATCACTGACAACTCCCAAATAACTGGTTTGTAAATAATGCTATACTTAATTTAGAAATTATAAATTAATCATTAAACACATTATAGATATGCTTTTAAATCAAGAATAAAGCATTTATAGCTGTATTATTAATGTCTATTAATGCTTTTTTAAATTATGAATTAACTGTTTACTAATACTCATTTAATGATTAATAGTGTGCAGTTAGTATAAAGTGTTACCGATTAATTTATGTTTTTATGATTTTATTTATCGTTTTATTTTATTTTTTCATTTATTTAGACAAAAAAGTATGGTATTGTAACATTGATTGTTTGTCCGTTATCACCATAATTTGGAAATAATTATAAACTTTGTATCCCCAACGTTTGCCTAGAAACATAGTTCAACCTCTATCATACACTGAGTCTGAATTGTGGTCTGTTTGCATCATCAATGTGAGTACCACTTTAAGCACTAACTATGCGAAAGTAAATGAGTCTTTTCCACTCAGTACACAAAACCAACAAAAGGCATGAAATCCCTGTGCTCAGCTGCTGTAGAAAACATCGTAGTGTCCCTCTGGGAGCAGCTGTTCATGTCCCACAGCATTAGCGTTTGATGCTGTGGTGCTGATATCTTTGTTTGAGCGTCTACACATGCTGATGTTGAGCAGGTTCGCCGTTAAAGGTTATTCTGTTTGTCAGCTTTGACTCATGCATTCTGGACTCATGCTGTCCTGTCCACTGACTCAGCCACACCTCTCCAGCCTCAGTGTCGATAAGTCGATAACATCGTGCCGGGGCGCAATTAAGACATTATTAAACTGTTCATCGGCAACTCCAGACTCACCCCGCGGCCTCACAGCGGTCTTCCTTTCCTCCAACTGCAGTGAGATCCCCCGTCTGTCTGTGAAACTCGGCTGTGCTCCGTGCATCTGTGACCTCTGTAACCCTGCACGTCTCCTCTCGCCAGGCTGTGCCCGTCGGGTGCCAGGGTAAGACAGCTGTAGTCATGTGGGCAGGCAGACCTCATCTGCCACCACTGAGGGGTGAAAATGTGGCCTATAGTGTGTGTGTGTGTGTGTATGTGCAGAAAACCCTTAGTATCTATAAAGAGCACTCAATCAAACACCTTTGGCTTCATGCCTGAGCTCATATTGGTTTTTAGTTATGACGATTTTAATGATCGGACATATCACTGCACTGGCCTCTGTGAGAGGAGATGGACATTAGACGTGTGATGTCATAATCTGCATTGTTTCGACTGACTCTCTATACTAATCTATACTACACTATACTATACTAATCTATACTATACTATTTTATACTAATCTATACTATACTATACTACACTATACTATACTATACTCTCTATACTATACTAATATATACTATACTATACTATACTATACTCTCTATACTATACTAATATATACTATACTATACTATACTATACTCTCTATACTATACTAATCTATACTATACTACACTAATCTATACTACACTATACTATATTAATCTATACTATACTATACTAATCTATACTACACTATACTATACTAATCTATACTATACTATACTAATCTATACTATACTAATCTATACTACACTATACTATATTATACTATACTAATCTATACTACACTATACTATACTAATCTATACTATACTATACTAATCTATACTACACTATACTATACTAATCTATACTATACTATACTATACTAATCTATACTATACTATACTACACTATACTATACTAATCTATACTACACTATACTATACTAATCTATACTACACTATACTATACTAATCTATACTACACTAATCTATACTACACTATACTATACTAATCTATACTATACTATACTAATCTATACTATACTATACTACACTATACTATACTAATCTATACTACACTATACTATACTAATCTATACTACACTATACTATACTAATCTATACTATACTATACTACACTACACTATACTATACTAATCTATACTACACTATACTATACTAATATATACTATACTAATCTACACTATACTATACTAATCTATACTACACTATACTATACTAATATATACTATACTAATCTATACTATAATATACTAATCTATACTACACTATACTATACTAATCTATACTATACTATTCTATATGGTAACACTTTACAGTAAGGTTTCATTAGTTAACATTAGTTAACTACCTTAGTTAACATGGAATTAATACTTATACAGCATTTATTAATGTTAGTCAATATTAATTTGAATATTTACTACTACATTATTAAAATCAAAGGTTGTATTTGTTAGCATTAGTTAATGCAATGTGAACTAACTTGAAAAAAAAACAATGAACAGCTGTAATTGTATTAACTGAAATTAAAAGTGTAATAAATACTGTAACAAATGTATTGCCTTTGTTAGTTCATGTTAGTTAATACATTAACTAATGTTAACTAATGAACCTTCTGTAAAGTGTTACCTACTATACTATATATAATTCAAATGTAATATTTATTTCATTTCAGTTTCAGCTTTAGTTATCTATACCCTGCTCTAAACGCCACAAAACTATACTTGGCAATACAAGTATTATGAAATATGAGCTGGAAGTGTGTAAATCAATCTTTTTTTAAAATATTGAAGTACACTCTAAAAAATTCTGGGTTGTTTTAACCCAATTTTGGGTCAAATATGGACAAAACGAAACATTGGATCAAAAATGCAATTTAAAAATTTAACCCAATGGCTGGGTCTGTCCATATTTGACCCAAAAATTGGGTTAAAACAACCCCGCATTTTTTAGAGTGTAACTGATACAAACAGGCAGTGTTTTCACCTCCTTTGAGCTCATTGCATTCTCACAGTTATGGTCATGTCTGAATAGAAATGAAGAACAATTCTACGCGTGAGCTGTTTTTATAGATCGATTATAGTCCCAACTTAGCGTAAGTTGTGAAACCGTGCAAACATCAAATGAAACTGCAAAATGAGTTTACATTGGACTAAGCAGAAAGCATGGCACTGTTTTCTCTGCATCTGTACACATTCTTACTTATTTACTCATACACTCACACAAAAACTCTTCCAGCAACCAAAATAAACTTCAATCAAGGCGTCATGGAGCTGTTGTGTGAATGTCACGCTGTGATAAACACATATACGCTACAATAACTTTTTATTTGTTTTCTTGCAGCATCTCAGACAAGAGACTTTCAATCATAGTGGTGTTCAGAGAAGGTGATTATGAGAAAGAGAGGTAGGATTTCTTCCACATCACAAAGGTGCTAAAAGGAGGGGTAATTTAAGAGTAATTTAGCCTTTGTCTCAGATTTGATGTGTTCAGAAAACTTCAGAAGACACTACAGCTCAGATCCAAGACTAATGTTGTTATTTATTTCACACAGAACTTGTTGAATCACACTTCGGTGTTGAAGTTGAGAGAATCTAAAGGCCTGTTTTGATCACCTCTGATGTGACAACTCTATCCTGCTGATCCATCACCGTTCCCTTTGTCGTAATCATTTAGCCTAAGCGTTCCTGAACAGCACTCGCTCAAATCACGGCGTTCAAAGGATCTTCTCTTCCTCTGAAATTTCATTTCATTTCACTCTTCAAGTGAAAAAGCAATTTAGAGAAGACAACATTTTGAAAGAAGCTTTCTTAGTTGAATTGCAAACGCAACCTTAATTAGCAAATGATAATTGTATGCAGCACACTTTACTTTGCAATCTGGAACTCTTCCTCATGGAAATTGCAAACGTCCTCCCCAACCCGCTCGCCACCCGACATTTAGGAAATGTCAATACATTCACAAATGCTAAATTACGAGCAAATCCAGTTGAAGAGCAGTTTGTTACGTCAATAGTAGCAGTTCATTACCCCGGGCAATATTTCTGCTTCCATGAGACCGCGGAGAGTAAATCTCTTAACATCAGCATTGCAATGTTGTTCATTTGGTTGACTCTTGATTAATTCCTTGTAATCTTTCCTCATTTTAAGTCGGTTGGTAAAATTGCCTGCCAAATGATTAAATGTAAATATTTAAAAATCAAGCAATATAAAAGCCATATTCATATTACACACATTTTTTTTCAATTCAGAAAAGTCATAAAGGCTAATTAGAGTTTTATAAGTTTAGTTATTTATTATTTTTAATAGGTTTGGGGAACTGTAGTAATATTTTCTCAGTCACAACCATGCCAACTTCATCACAAATAATATAAAAATACAAATTAATAGTTTTTTAGAAAATAGATACATAGAAAAATGAGCAACAATAGAAAACAAAGTGGCTACCACAGTACATACAGTGGTTAAGCTAAGTGATTAAATAAAAAATATATATATATTTTGTAAATACTGAAATAGCTAAAAATCTGTTAACAAAAAACACATTGTTCTTTCAGTACTTTCTTAATCTTATTTGTCCTTAAGGTTGATTTCAAAATATTTGATGTAAGTACACATAATTTTTTCTGTCCGACGGTGTTAACTTTTTTTTTTTTTTTTTTGCAAATAAAGGAAAAAGTTGAAGAGGCAAATTAAACCATTTAATTAAACCAAATAATTAAAATTGTCTCAGTAAGAATCAGTGCTTGTCAAGTCACACGTTTTTTTTTTTTTCTGGTCTAAAAATGTCAACAACAAAAAATAGAAAAAAATATAGACTTTATTTCGTTTTCTAATTTCAGATGTCAAGGACAATGTTTTATTATGTTCTTGAAAATGTCTCGTGAATCAATTTGGAAGTAAATCACCAACAGAATGGCATCAGTTCAATACGGCCCCCTCCGAAACTCAACAAAACAACTACGATCTTTGTTACGAACTAATGTTTCATAAGTTCTGAGGTTCCAGGGCCAGTGGAAGATTATTGCAGAAGGAATTAAGGTTCATGAGAGTTCGCATCCCTCCTTTCCTGCGTCACCTGTCTAAATTAGACAAACACGAGCTGGTTATTAACAGTCTAATATTGGAAGCTAATGTTTGATCAATCCACACGGTCTATAGTGTGAGTTTAGTCAACATTACCGAAGCAAACAAGAGAAAACCTTAAACTAAAGAAAGGTCATCAGATCAATAATCCATTTAAGATGCTCTGTTGGATTCTGACGGCCGACTGCCAGCAATCAAGAGGGAGGGATTTATCAGTGCCCAACATTTAATCCTCAGTCCTGAGGACGCTAGTGACTAAGACATTCGATTTTCAGTACCCCCTGTAAAACCAAGACCCATTGTAGGAAAAACGTGATTTAGAAATCATGTTCGGTTTCAGTTAAAATGGAAAACGAGTTGCATTTCTAAATGGGGGAAAAACTGCTGATTCTTTTGCAGGCAGTTGAAAATGGAGGCACTAAATTACCTCTTTTGTGTGCAGTTTTTCTGGGAGGAGCCCTAATCTAAAATTCATATATTACCAAGACAGATGTTTAGCATCCTCAAGCTTTTGCTGAAACAGCTGTGTTTGAATAAATGACAACGAATCGGGGGTTTTATGGCTGTTTGCTTCAGTAACATCCTTTTAGACAGACATTATTACAGATGATGCGTGACTTGTTTTGTAAGCTCACTTTATATTACACAAATACATACATATCCTGTCACAGATATAATTTAATCCACAAAAAAAAAAATGCACAACCGTTCACATTTATACTGTGCATTTTCCAATAAATATGAACGCAGCTTTAATACCCTTTTGATGCTTATTTTTATAAGCCGTTTGATTGGTTAAGGTGGCGTAAAGACCGGTAACACTCACATGAAAGGACGAATCACATCAATGGATGAATACACACAATGGATGAATCACATTTATGTCGAAGACTCAGGATCTATTGAAGAGAACTTAAGCAATGCAGAAATTCTTAAAAAGCAAAAACAAACACTCATTCTTACTTGCATGCGATCTCAGTTTGAAGCACCTATCAGAAAATCAACGTATGCTGAATAATTAGCCAATGTGTCTTTCCATAGGATAAGGACATGCAGTGATTGAATAATTATGAGACACCGATGAGTCTTCGATGTATATAGTACAAGAAAACATCACATCCTGTGAGATTGACACGAATATGAATTCAAACCCAGAAGTTAGAAATAGCACACAAAAGATTCAAATTAAGTTTTCTCTTACTATCAAAACAATGGATGGTAACATTATCTTATGATGTTCAACACACATACCTGGTATAATCTCAGAAGATTTACTTAGGATTTCATGACCCTTTAAATACCGATTTTTCATTACCTATGGAATATGGTTATGACAAGGTTTTATTATGATTTGAAAGGGTTTGGTTAAAATATTCAATCAAAGACCCCTTTGGCTGAAGCACAAAAAGATTATCATAATATAACTTATTATTAGCATATAAAAAACATGCAACTGGTCCTTGTATGTTTTATAATTTCCCGGATTTTTATTTTAATGCCCTGGCAACTTCTGAATGTTTCTTCAATGCATCTTGAGTGCAATTTGGATTGTAATGTTCTGTAGTCAGATCCAATGTAACGGGATCCTACGAGTTTAGGTATTGTTTTTTTCCAAACAAAAGAACAGAAAATACATTGAAAACATCTCTGAAAACACAGTGTATTCTACATTTACTACAAACCATTTTACCTGAGATTACGTCTCCTGGGGTTTCCAAAAATGACTTCTTTAGTGCTTGGCACAATATATATTGTCTCAATACTGCAAGAGAGTGGTGATGTCATATACGGTTTTATTAAAAGGCTCATGCAATTTCAGATGTGGCAAGAAGAGGTGGGTGTACTTCATGTTTTGAATGTCAGATTAAGTCAGTAAATCTGATTACATGAATTTAAGATAATTCATAATTATTCATTTCATACAACATAAACATTAAATCTCCATCCCAGAGGTCTTACTACAGTGGGTTATGTAATTGTTTTCTCAAAATGAATAATGAAACATAAAAACTACACCATTTGTCCAACAACTAACAAGGCTACACAACTGAATCGCCAACATCTGAATGTTAATATTGACGATGATGATGCAGAGAGATAGAGAGAGCACATAAGAAACCAATATAAGGGGACGTACACCCTCTAAATGAGGAAAAAAGAGGAAAAGCGTTGCTACATGCAAATAATACAATGCAAGAACCATTTAGGGGAGATAGAAAATATATTAGGCTTAATACCCAAACAAAATAAATAGGTGACATTATTTTCAGCATTGAAATGCACTTTCATTAAAATAGGATGGGAAGTTTTACTTGTTAAATGTATATTTTATATAATTCATTTGCCTTTCAATTGATATAGACTTTCTTTGATGTATATAGACTTTGATATATTTTGATATATCCCCCCCCCACACACACACACACACAAAATCAAAAACACACATAGAGGTTTAAATAAAGACATCAAGCACAACTCTTTTTGAAATGATTTTCAATTTTCTTTTAGAAATATACAGAGCCAAAGCATCATAAGATCACAGACCATTACAGGTAAAGTACATCTTTTAATGCTTTTACTGATAGAGAGAGTCACTGCAAGAAAATAGTGGTTAACCTTCTTTTATAACTCCAGTACATTACAGTATAATAACTTCAGAACTGCTGGATTGATTTTCTCGACCTCTGTGTACACACCATCTTTGTAACGGGCAGTAGCATTTCACTTAAAGACTAACTAGGATATTGTCTTGTGAAAAAAAAAAAATCTGATGTAGAAAGTGCTTAAGACATGTAGAAAAAGAAAACACAACTGACACAAACCATTCAGAGCAGAGCTGCCCATCACCGAACATAATCTGCTCTCTTACATACTGTACATTTTTACAAATCTTCGTTGCAATGCCTCCGCAGTTCTTACACAATAATATGCCTATGCAGCCTATGCTGTGACCATCCTCAAACAAAACTTGCTCTGGGATCGTCATAATAGAGAGGCCTATATAAAACAGTATTGTCGAGAGAGGGGAATTCATAACATTCCATCAGCCAGTAGCCCGCCTGGCTGTGCTGAAATGTCAGGGGAGAAATGTAAAACCCATGAATGTGGTCTGCTGTCTGAAACTGGCAATGACCCTGTCCTATCATT
The DNA here is from genome assembly GCA_033366665.1 of Phoxinus dragarum. Lineage (NCBI taxonomy): Eukaryota > Metazoa > Chordata > Actinopteri > Cypriniformes > Leuciscidae > Phoxinus > Phoxinus dragarum. Next base: position 45,627 of record JARPMJ010007076.1, read on the forward strand.
CAGAGCGATATTTGTTCATCTGTTTGGTTTGGTTGTAAGTGCATGACCATCCGGTGCCTGAATCAGGCAAGACTTGCGGTCCAGTGGGAGAAGGGATAGACATTCACCAGGGCTGGGCGATAAGAAAAGTACACAGGCTACAAAAGAGTACTGAGAGCTACTCAAACAGAACAACAGCCATAATCCAATATTTGCTTACAGGCGCCATGTTCATTTTAGCACGTGCTAGCAGCTTCTTTACATGAATGGTGGACCTGTTTTGGGAGATTTTGTGGCTCCTTTCCCATGTTTTAAGACTGAATCCACTAGTCCATATGGTATAAATTGTTAACACAATTGCTTATGTCAAATAATTAATACCCATATGGCTCTATTAGCATTGTAAAGTGGAAGTTAATGCAGTGGCAAAAGGGATGGTACAGTAGCTGCCCATTATTCGAAGTATGTCTTGGATAAAGACTATTTTTCGTCATTGTTCAGCATTTATATCCATTTAATTAAATCCATTAATATTAAGTTGTAGTGTGTCGTCTCTTTGCATGCAGCATCGCTAAACAGAATCGCAAAAATGATGGTTTACTAGCTCTCTCTCGTCTGTTATTAGACATAGTGACTGGTAGCCACACCCCAAACTAATGCCATGGTTGGTTAGAGATAGTAATTTGA
>JARPMJ010007077.1:0-46291 GCA_033366665.1 Phoxinus dragarum
GGAAATGTGAGTTTGTTCGGTGGCACCATCCTTTATAGTTTCCAAATGACATTTCTGTTCTTATCTATTCAGGTTTGCAAAATACGCTTCAATTTCCTCTGCAAATAGAGAATAGTGCTAGGCTACTACTGCTGCCAAATTCTTTTATTTTTGTTTTCAGTTTTCATTCAAATTTTAATTTTTAGTAATTTTGTTGGGCTTTTGTCAAGTTTCTCTTTAGCGTTAGTTTTAGTCATCTTAGAACTTCAACTCATTCAGTTAGTTGCCAAGGCAGAATTTCTCATTTTCACTAATTTCTAACATTTAAAGAGTTTGTTTGTCCATAAAATCTTTAAGATGTGACCCTGGACCACAAAACCAGTCACATGGGTCATTTTTTGTAAAAATTGGGATTTACCCATAATCTGAAAGCTGAATAAACGAGCTTTCCATTGACGTATATGGTTTGTTAGGATAGGACAATATTTGGCCAAGATACAACTATTGAAAATCTGGAATCTGAGGGTGCAAAAAAATCTAAACATTGAGAAAATCTCCTTTAAAGTTGTGCATTTATGTTCACGATTGTGCTGCATTCACTCACAAAAATACATGTTTTATATATTTATGGTAAGAGATTTACTAAATATCTTCTTGGAACATGATCTTTACTTAATATCCTAATGATTTATTGACGCTAATTTTGACCCATACAATGTATAGTTGGCTATTGCCACAGATATACCGTGCGACTCGAGACTGGTTTTGTGATCCAGGGTCACATGTTCGGTTAAACTTGTTTAGCCTGCTGTCCACTGATGAGGGGCTCGATGAAGCAGCTTTAACCCGAGCTCTGATATACCCCCACAGTGGCTAAATGTAGGATGATTACAAAGGGCAAGATACCTAAGATGAAGGTGGAGCTGGGGAGGTGGAGGGACGCTGGAACAGAGAGAGTTAAGCGGCTTCTTATATACTCTGGCTGTTGATTGATAGATTAGATGGGCTCGCTCTAGCCTGGCTCCGCCCTCCTACGTACTGCTCAATTTTCATTTTCCTTCAGTACTACGTCTGGGTTTGTGGTATATTCTTTGGTTTTCTCCGGCCAATTTTTTACCGGTCCAATCAGCGAACAGAGGGAGTTTCTGAGAACGATGACGTTGAGGTCGTGTGCTAGTTTGAGTTGAAGTTTCGTCACGACCAAACCTTAGCGAATTAAATGTATGAGAGTCTGGTAGGACCAGGCTAGGCTCGCTCCTCCCTAATTTACGTTTAGGAACTTAAAGAGATTGAAAAGAACCACTGAAAAGAAAAGCAATTGCGACTTTTTATCTCACAATTCTGACCTTTTTTCTTGAAATTCTGAGAAAAAGTCAGAATTGTGAGATATAAACTTACAATTGCGAGAAAAAGTCATAATTGCGAGATAAAAAGTCAGAATTATCTTTTTTAATTGTTTTATGCTGTAGTGGAAAAAAGCTTCCATATTTATGTGACTATCATAAGCAAAAATTCCAGGTTATTTATCATGGTATGTGTCAGTCAGCTACAGGACTTCATATCTCACAATTGTGACTATTTCTCATAGCTGTAACTTTAAATCTCACAACTGCCACTTTATTTCTCATAATTACCACTTAATATCTCACAGGGTGTCTTTACATCTCACAACTGCAAGTTTATTTATGGTAAATGAGGAATTATCTATCATAAGTGTTTGCATTTGTATCCATTTGATAGACAATGGGAACATACACATACACACACACTCGTGCACAAACACACACACGGGTGTTTACATATGCACAAATAAAACTACACACAGAAATCATACTGTGATGCGAACCGAGCAGGACATGAGAGGAAATGTGAATTTGCAGGTGGCAAAAAACAACGTCAAATTCCTTTTTAGTTTTCAAACGCCATTCTTGTTCTTATCTATTCAGTGTGCAAAATACGTTCCAATTTCCTCTGCAAATAGAGATTAGCGTGCTATCGGGACAGAGGCCTCTCTCTCCCGGCGTGGCTCCGGCGAATATGGCTCCAGCGTCTTCCAGTTCTGCTCATAATCCCCGTCATAACCGCCACTGTCCCTCATATCTGCCGGACAATATTTGGTCATCCTGCCTTCGAGGTTTAATATACGAGACACAAGTGCAGTCAAGAGTTAAGAAGCACCCGGAAGGTCTTGGTGTTTAACGTGCATGCGAAGCCAGTGAACCGACAGCTTGCCAAGTGTGATTGGAGAGAGGAAGAGAGGAAGACAAAAGGAGACGGTGGATTTTAAGCAGAGCGGCATGTGATGGCCAAACGCTGGGCTTTTTTAATTTGAGAGGGAGCCACGGCGGAGGCGCCCCAAATTGCTGAGAGTAATGAAAAGAAGCGTGGGCTGCATTGTCATGCACGTCATGGTATCGTACACAAATTGCATAAAGCTGCTTTGCATTATCCGCTGAAGTGACCAGCAATGACATTGCTAAATTAAGTTTTCTCGACTTGCGGCACACAAGGGCACGGACTGATTTAAATCAGAGTAATTGCTTAATCATCTTTCATTATTTTCATTATTAATCATTCTTTTTAAAGAAAGCGCTTCTGTGTATGTGTGTATGCATATATGAGCCAGAATGATTTCTGCATTCACAAGATGCTTTGCATGAATACCCACTTTATCTGTTATGGTGGTTAATACTTGCATATACATCACATTAGAAATGGAGGGTTAAGTTAAGTGTATTGCATGAGTTATTGCACTATGTCTATGTATATAGACATATATATGCATTAACTATATACTGAGAAGTATATTAGTATGCTATTTCAAACAGCCTAGGAGTGGCACTTAAAAAAATACAATGAATCAATTATCAATTTATTTAAAAAAACTGAAAAAAATTAAATGGACAGTGCTTTTTAAACTGACACAGTTATATATATATATATATATATAAATAAAAAAAAGTTAATTGCAACAATGAAACAATTTTAAATGCAAATTTTAAATTGCTTTTCTAAATCCTCATTTAATCCAGTAAAAAATAAAATACCAGCAAAGACAAATGCTGATGAAGATTTTGGGCCCAAGACACACTTTGCATTACATGAATGTAAACAAGATTAATCAAAGATAATATCTCTGGCTGCTTAGAAATGAGAAAAAAAAGTGATAATATATCCTGTAAACTGCTGTTTCCTACAGTGCAACGTGAGCTTCCGTTTCCAGTGTGACGAATTAGTCCGCAGCATTTTTAAAGGGGTCCATGATTATTTTTTCCCCTTGTTCATCTTTCTTTAGTGTGTAATGTTGCAGTTTGAGCAAGAAAAAGCTCTGCAAAGTCCCAGTTCTTCTCTATATCAGAGTCAGTGTTTCTGAACTCCTGAAACGCCTCCATTGTAGTCTTGCGTTTCTTCCGGGAACAAACACGTCACAATATTCCTCATTATAATAATTCCTGCCTTATGGTAAGGGGCGGGACATTTCACAAACACGCTCAACGCACTTGATCAATCACAACACACTGATCCAGCCGACCAATCAGAGCACAGTGTGCTTTCAGAAGTTCATAGAGACAGGAACTAAACAGGGGTGCGTTTCCCGAAACCATCGTTCCAACGAACATTCACAAACAGCATCACAACGTTCTGTGTTTGGACGACAGCTCTCAATCTGTTGCATAGTTTCTTGTTTGCATGTGGACTTATTAATAAATCCTTATCTTGAGCAAAATAAGCACGTTTTTTTTCATTTCCAAGATGACAGGACAACTAAAATAAGGCATTTAACTCAATGAGGTCACGTTTTCCACTGTGTATTTTTTTAAATAAACGGCAGGCAATGCACATACGCTGTGCAGTATGATGTTATCAGCATGCAAGTATTGCATTGTGAGCATCCCTGAAATTCTCTGGCTTTAAAGCAAATGTAGTTGCTATGCACTTCAGGGCAGTCAGGACGCATTTTCCTCCTACTCTCTGAACAGCCAAGGTTTCTTCTACTGTTGCGCTTTGTTCTTGATGTATGAGACAACCTTGTAGACGTCCTGACAAATAACAGCACAGGCCAGTATTCCTTGATGTTTTGACATATAAGAGGTTATTGTACAATACAAATATGTTGTAAGTTCCAGATCTCACAACTTCCTTGTTAGTCAAAAAACAGCATTTATTAAAAACCAAGCTAAAAAAAAAAATATTGTGTCACATTATTTCTCCAGTGCAACAAAGGTCCGCCTCCGCAGAAGAAGATCGACGCCTACTTGTACATCACTGCCTCTTTAGCCCCGCCCACTGATATGTGCATGTCACGTAGCAGTAAATACAAGACAGAAGCAAACACAGGATTACTTTACATATAACCATAGAGGCTTCTCTGAGGATTACAAGACGTTTTTCATTGCCATCCACATAACATTAAGAAAGCGTGGATGAACTTTATTTTTAACGAAGTTCCAGTCAGATCGCATCAGTAAGACTGATTTATTTGCTTAATTTTAACTGTGGATTCGTTGTTAAACAAGACACAGGCTTTTCAGAAAGATTGAAAATAAAAAATTATGCAGTGGCGACTATATTGGATCCAACAGTAATGTCACAACACACTTTGTCTGTTACATTTTAATATGCAAAACTGCTACCCAATCATAGCAGTGGGCATTTACTTTTTCAAGTCTTGCATGTGGCACACCTACAGTATTAAAACAGTGTGTTTCGCAGACAGGGTCAAAAACAGGATAGAAAATAGCCTAATATTTCTAAATCAGGATTTTTTTATTTATTTTTTTATAAAATTTGACACATTATAAGTGGACATCAGACAACATAATAAATAAAAAATTGGCAGTTGACCCCTTTAAACCTAAAGCATTGTGGGTAATTCAATTCGAAAACGAGCTCATTTTACCCATTTCCATTTCTTGGACTACTTTGCATCAAGCGGATGATGCATGCACACGGTAAAGTCCCAGTGCATTATGGGAATGGGTATAAAACAGAGCGGGTTATTCCCAATTCCCTTTTCAATTCTTATCTTCACAGCTCAATTGGCACCTCAGATTTTAATACCTGGCCGGTTCTGCTCCCCAGCTCGGTGTGTTATATCTCTAGCTGGGTCAACACTCCCATGCCGTATGCACAAATACGCTTGATTATGAAGTGCTCCGTTCTATTTTCGCTCTGTTGTGAAAACCACATCGGTCTTTTCCCAGGGTGTTCCCAGCTGAAATTAAATGATGCACCGGGTTTGCTTACTAGAGTAAAATAAAATTTGGGGCCAGTGAGAAATGCACCTGATAATAAAACAAAACAGACAGGGCATTTAAATAAGAGACGACTTCTTTCTTCTTTTAAATGATGTTAAAATCACATTAAGTTGTAGTTTGATATCTGCTCTGAGATCTACGATTGCCACAGACATGAGGGTGAATAAATATTCCCTTAAGAAGTCTGTGCAAACGTACTGAGTGAATATACATGCCATGTCCAGACCTGATCTAGATTTTTTATGTACTTGAAGTGTGCACCAAGCATTAGGAAAAGTATTGGATTGGGACTCGGTATCGGCAGACACTCCAAATCAATGACTCGTATCAGATTGGGGGCACAAAAAACTTGATCAGAACATCCCTAATGCCATGTGCAATACAATGTAAAAACTGCTCAAGATAGGCAGATGACCATAATGCATTGGCTCTTAACACTGCAAAAGGGCTGCAGGAGCGATCATGGATGTGCTATAGGATCCACAACATCACAGTTTCACCGTCACAAATCTGTCACAACTCAATCTAGATCCCTACAGACCAAAGACGGCGTGTGAAAACAGCTGTGAAAGACTCAGTACAAAGTAAAAGTGCCTCAGAGAGTGGCCGTCTGTCTGACATAAAAACAATACATGCATCAAAGTTGCTCCTTGATGCAGTTTCTGAAAAAGTGTCATCAGAGGCAGAGAGAGAGAGCAGTTTATGATGGAGTCAGAAGTGGCCCATAGAGGACAACATTTCTGTGTTCATATACATACTAGTTATAATATAAAAGTGTTAATTTAATGTTTAAAAATATAGTTGAATTTAACAATAATAAACTATTTTTAAATGCATTTGCCAAATGTTTTTCCGTATCCATTAGCCAATGAGTGAAAAAATATATAGCATTGGACAGTTCATCATCCGGGCTCCAGACTGCGACCAAATGGTTGCATTTTGTATCATTTTTTCCTGCCCTTGCGACTACATTTTGTTAGAGGTCGCACTGGTGCCACCACCACGTCACCCAACTGATAAGTGCTGCCATTATGAGAAACATGAAACGACAAATGAAACAAAAGCAGAATAAATCCACACTACATGTTTGAGCTGCGCAGCGCAGACGGGTTATCAGCTCGGAGCAATAATAGACAGCGCAGCACAAGCCTAAAACTGGTTTACTCAGGCCAGGTCAAACAGCACAAACCAGGAGAAACAATGTGCCATGAACCAGCAAGTTAAAGTCCCTGTGAAGTCAAAATTAGGTATGTGTTCTGAGCTTGTCACACCACAGAAAAATGTGTTATTAGCCACCCAGCCAAATTTGAATGATAAAAAAAGCCGGCAAGTACATAAAATATTGAAAAATTTAGCAGTAGTCTCTGCTCTCTAGCGCTGGGGGCGTGTCCGCTGGCTGCGCTGAAACAAACACTCATTGGTGGGCACGCACTGCCGATGATGGCACCAGTTGTCGGCGCGACGGGAGGATGAAGGCCGAGGTGGGAGAAAGTCGGTTCGGCCACATTCACCAGTAACCGCGGATTATGAGTGAATCCCAGTTGTCTCCAACTAAAGTTTATAAAACTATCCCGTGTAAAATGATCACTACAGAGGCATGTTTTGGTCCTCAGCTCTCCATTAAGGTGGCTCTTTAGAAAATGAATCCACCTCTTCTTGATGAGATCGTTTTTCGGAAATTTAAATAAGGACACAGATCTGTTTTGTACGCATCCAAGTAGTATGCATTTCCGTGACGAAGGCATAGCTAGCTAGAAAACTGTAGGCTGTAACTAATAGTACTGACAGTAACTCGCGATTGACCATCAAACTGATGTGAATGTACTCTATTTACATTGTTAGGGGAGGGGCCAGCCTCAGTGGCTCCAGTGCGTCATCAAGTAGGGGCGTGTCCAGGAGCTCAGTGCGTCAGAGCCACCGCTTTAGCCCCGCCCCAAAAAATCCGGAACACAGCAATGGTGAAAAACTGTTTAACGGTCTAACTCCACAATTCAGTACTTCACAGTTCACAGTCTTTGTAATATGTTTTAGCAATACATTTCTAACATTTATAATGTGTTTAGATTTTTTTTTTTTAGAATTGCCTTTACAGGGACTTTAAAGAAGGCTTTTCAGTCCACATATCACTAACATTCACCATGCATTTATTGTAGTAACTCTAACTGTAACCATTAGCCTGGCAAGCCAGACCCACATCAAGATGTTTAGTCTGTGAACTCACCATTGGCAGGGCTCAATCCGAGGGGCGGGATAAATGATTGTCTTTCAAATTCCCTCTGCACGCAAAAGGATAGCGCTACAACCAACCAGAGCAACGAACCGTTGTGGCTGAGTGAGTCCCATGCGTTTTCCCACCAGCGGAGCTAGTTGATATAAACTAAAACTCCGAACACATCTTCCTTTTTTAAGAATGACTTCAGTGCCGTTCTTTGTTCTATTCTCAAAGAAAAGCTTAAGTCCTCCTGAGTCGCGGCCAAAGCCGATTCGAAAGACCGCTGTTCGCCAGCAGCCGCCATTCTTTGTAGGGAATTCACGCGGAACCGTCACAACTCTGTCGTCATTAATAATAATAATAATAATATGTTTATTTTTTATAGCGCCTTTTAAGAACCCAAGGTCGCTACAACACTAAAAGCCCTACCACCCACAATAGATAGTTTAAACCTGGGAACGACAAGCAGATTTTCGTTACTAGACGCTTTCCACCCATTTCTTTTTCTACGACTTTGAAACAAAATGCAAAATAAGTATTTATTAACAAGATAATTCATGCATATTGCATAGAGATAGCAAAGTGATTTAAAAGCAAAGAACTTATGAACAATTTAAATGAAACTTAAACTGAATTGGAAACCCAAAACAAGACAAAACCTAGTAAAACTGTCAACACTATAACATCCGTGGAGCCGCAGGAGCCGAACCAGCATGGAAAAGCAGTTTTCACTGTAGCGGCTCTTTTCTTCAGATCATTAACACCATGTTGCAGCTCTGGCATTCATTCAACAGCACTTACATTTCATCTCTTGGTCCAACAACTCGAAGCTCTCTTTAGCTCTGTCCTTCAAAGTTAAACGTCTTCCTAAAGCGTCTCTCCCATGTCTAGAGACACCCTCAGCATGCTTTAACTGTTCACTGGGCCTAACACAGATGCATCATTTGCTGCGTTCGGCGCCTCGCCTCAGAGAGGCTTCGGGGCTTGATTCCCTGAGACCTGTGAGACATTAATTCAAACATGATTTGTATCCCCTTGACTTTTACATGCTCTCGTTTGTAATTGCACTTGCTTCTGGCGCAAAGTTATTAACAAAAGCGAGCTGGAGTTCGACGGCGGAGAGCCTCGATGCCTTTGTACCGCACATCTATTGCTCGCTGCCCTTGATGATCAAATAAACACTGAAACTTTTGAAAGCCAAACCATCACGAATGCTGAAGATCTGGAGGAAATAATAAATGTGTGACAATAACCTGCGAAAACAGTCTCAGGATGAAAAGTATGGAGATTTTTTTTTTTCTATCCGATGATTGCCAGTTATAATGTTACAAGATTGGGATCGGTGATTTAACATTATAACAATAATTTGTTTTGTTTTTTATTTTAAAAAAAGTAACAAGTATTTGCCAGCCTGTTTATCCATTAGCCAGTGACATGTATTTCAAATAAATATGTATAGTTATATACATAAACAATTGTTAATTTAATTAATGTTTTGATATGTATAGTTCAATGCAACAATAAATAATATATTTTTTGCATTTAAAAATAAAAAAATGTACAAATGAAAAGTGCTTTCTCATTTTATTATACATTTTTATGTAAAAAATAGTTTATCGGTTTCAATATTTTGTGCAGCCACATGATTGTAATATCACAGCTGACCACTAGTCAATGAGATGGCATGGGAGAGTCATGCAGACAAAGACTACAACAAAACATGTGGAAGGAGAGGCAGTGGATGAAGAAGAGAAGTGGGCGACACACTGCAACCAATTAAATATTTACAGAGGCACGTCCTTCTGACACCTTGATGATGAAGAGAGGCAGCCCAAGAATTATCAGATGGCTGGAGCCTGAGGCTGGAGAGGATTAAACATTAACTGGCAGATAGATCCTGTTTTTCCACGTCTGATCCCATTAACTCCGGCCGGGCTGCGTGAAGCCCTCATACGAACGCGTCGAGTTCAGATCGCCGCTTCCCACCTGCCCTTTGGCCACCTGTCACATCAACACCAGCGCGGCGACACTGACTTCAACCACCTGCTCACCGTTTACTCAAGCATGAGGAAGATCTGAACTTCCTTACTGAAAACACCAGCAGGCCTGGTTACCAATGCCAACTAGACTGCTTAACTTGGCTTCAGAACTAGTTCAGACAAAAATTCTGACATTATTTACAGCAAAGCGGAATATTAGCAGTGAAAATTAGCGGGGGGGGGGGGGGGGGGATCATGCTAATCAGCTTAGCATGATTTACCCTCATGCTAAGCTATCACATGACTTCAGAGGACCTGGAATTCAGCATCAAATTTGTACGGACAACTTTTATGATGCTTGATATTCAAATTATGGTCACTGCTGAAAAATTATTTTATGTACAGTATGGTCAATAACTGATAAATGGCAGACATTTTATATATATATATTATATTCAAAATTATTCAACCCCCATTGCAAATCAGGTTTATTGGCAAAATTGACAGACTTTCAGGTGTGTGCAATGAACAAATCAAACAAAAGTAATTGAAATAGCTCAACACAACTATAACTATAACTATTACACATCAAATGTTTCAAGTTGTTTCCCCAAATTCAACTGAAAATGCAATGTTTAATGACTTCCGCTGATTCAAAAAGATTGAACCTCCTGAATAGAATCCCTTAAAACTGCACACATCTGCAAAACAGATGTTGTCTCAAGCAATCAAGGGCTTCATGAGCTGCAGCAGGCGTGCTTGAGCTAGAACACATGAACTATCTAAACTGGCTAGGTTCACAAACGAGTGTCACATTTGACTGCATCTTTTGAAATAAGTCAAAAGAATGGTCCAAAAACTTAAGAGAAGATATCATCGCCCTTCACACACAAGGAACAGGATACAAAAAGATAGTGCAGGCATTAAATTGAATAAATATTATATACACTACTGTTCAAAAGTTTGGGGTCAGATAGATTTTTAGGCCCGGTTTCACAGACAGGGCTTAGACTAAGCTATTAGGGCTTAGTTTAATTAGGGGATTTTAGTAGTTTGGTAACACTTTATTTTACAGTGTCCTTGTTACATATGTCACATGTACTTGCCATAGTAATAACAGTAAATTATGGATAATTACATACAACTAACCCTCAACCAAATCTTAATCTTAATCCTACCCTAACCCTATAGTAAGTACATGTAGTTGCTTCATATTAATCAGTACTTAAATGTATAATTACACTGTAACAATGACACATTAAAATAAAGTGTAACCAGTGGTTTTTATAAACGTGCCCTTCGAAAAACAATGCCACTAACATGTTTATTGATATGTCAGTGCAAGTTGCTTTCAGTTAAAACAGCTCAAACATGCATTTTAGTCTAAGACTAGCTTAAACTTTGTCTGTGAAATCGGGGGTTAATGTATTTGAATTTGATCAAAAATACAGTAAAAATAGGATTATTGTGAAAAATTATTAAAATTAAAAATTACTTTTTTTCTATGTGAATATTTTTGTAACATGTAATTTATTCCTGTGATCAAAGCTGAATTTTCAGCATCATTACTCCAGACTTCAGTGTCACATGATCCTTCAGAAATCAGGATAATATGATGATCTGATGCTCAAGAAACATTTTAGATCATTATCAATGTCATAAACAGTTCAGCTGCTTCATATATTTGTGGAAACTGTAAAATGAGTTCATAAGACCAGCATTTATTTGTAATAGTAATCTTTTGTAAGATTATAAGAGACTTTACGGTCACTTTTGAGCAATTTAATGCATCCTTGCTGAATAATAATAATAATAATAAAAAAAAAAAGAATGAATAATCTAAAGGAACTTTAACTGAACTTTAAGAGGTTGGAGTGTTTCATGGACTGAATTTGTTTAAACGGATCATTAATTCCACTTAGTTCACATCGCGTATTGACTTAGCTGGTGTCATGAGATACAGATTTGGCTTCGTTTGCAAACAGATTAAAGGATTTTGTACCTCATTTTACACACAGTTTTGTATTGATTACACGTGCAGCCTACTGGGCTATATTGTGCATAAACCCCACCGCACAGTAAACACTGATCACACACCGGCGACTCTTAAAACACTCAGCTGTCACGCAGCATTGTTGTTACCTAACGTTCATGTCTTGTTCATACACTCGTCTTCTGTTCATGTAATGCTTGCATACTGCTCAATTCTCCGGTCATAATTCCCTCTCCACGTATCCGTCAATATACAGCTCCACCACGAGGCAGAGAGACCGCATCAGCTCGATAAACTCCAGAGATCTGTACCATCGAACCGTGCATCTGTCAAAGCAGCTCGCAGGCCCACGTCCCGTAAGACACGTCAGTTTTACCCCCATTTCTATCTTGGATAAAAGCCCAAACCCCAAAGCACTCTGAGATCAATACAGTAGTTAAACTGTTCTTGCCTAGCAGAAAACCTCACACACTCGTACCAAGAGACCAGGCCCCGCGGTATACCGCGCAAACGCATCCCTGCACGCCGGTCATTTTAACGGATTTGTCCAAAAAATGGTTTGAGTCTCTGTGTATCTATACACCACAAATGTTATTTCTCGTGCCATTTATATGCCAAAAATAGTTTTTGCGTGCATATGATACGCAGTTTTCGCGTGCATATGAAGGCAAGTTCACACTACAGGATTTTAAACCGTCGGGCTGAACTGTGCGGTTCACACTACATGACTTGCTCTCTGTGAAATCAGGAGTGTTCAAGTTGTTGAGCTGTTCACACCACAGGACACAACGTGATTGATCCGCAACAGGAGGTAACGCACTACACGAGGTGACAACAACTCTGTCATCCAACGATTTTATCTTGTCTACAAACCACGTTTTGTCACAAAAAAATCACGCGATAAAATGAACCGGAAATGACGCAATACAGCACGCGCGCCACTACCCTGCGAAGAAGAAGAACACAAGTACACAACACGCGAGTCTTTGTTTGAATATGGACGTCAGACAGAAATTAGTGCTGCAAACTGTTTGCGCGATGATTTGCTCTGACAAAAAAAAAAATGTGTATTTTCCCGGTGACCTCAACCCATGCCTTGCTCTGATTGGCTGTAGCTCATGACATCACATGTGGTTGAGTCGTGCGACAGCTCCGGATATCAAGCATGCTAGATATTAGCATGCTAATCCCCCGCGATTTGCACGCGATAACAATCCGACCTGTCGGCGAGCTCAACGATTTGGAAATCGGGCTTAAATCGGGCATAAAATCCTGTAGTGTGAACTTGATACGCACTTTATGGCGTGTAATACGCACACACTCCCCACCCCTAATCCTACCCATGGGTTTTCAGTGCGTGGCATATGCACGCAAAAAAAAAAAAAGGATTTTTGCCGTATAAATGGCATGAAAAATAACATTTGTGGTATAGATATGCACTTGCATGAGATCGTGTTGGATCAACGCACAATGTTTCGTGGTAAAGTGAACATGCTGCCCGCGTGAAAAATGGTGCGGACCGAAATCTATTCTTTTATCCAAACATTAGATAAAGCAAAGTGCTGAAAACGCATCTGCAAATTGAATTTTTGAGCAAATGCACATTCATACTCGAGCTGGCATTTAGATCTCATTTGCCTTTTTGTTTAATTTTTGTATGCTGCATAAGCGCTGTGGTGTATCACAATGGAACGAGCTTATTAATGACTCATGCATCCCAATAATTGAATCCTTTGCTGGGGTTTTTCTACAACACTTGGAGGAAAAACTTGCTGTCTAAAAAATGCTACAGAGAAGTGGCAACCATTCAGAATGATAATGCAATAATTATTTTCATTTTATTTATTTTTCCGTGTTATGGTAAGTAAGTTAGGCAAGCATTATCAAATGTGTGTTCCATTTAAAAAAGAAAATCAAAACACATTAAAGAGTGAAATGTATGGTGCAAGTGAATTTGGCTTCAAAACAGTATAATGAACACATATTCTTTGTGTGCATTGTTTGAACTGAAAAAAGGCTAAATGCTGAAAATATAATAAATGCTCTTAAAGGGTTCAATCTATTGCTGTGCTGGTGCAAGATGATAATCTAAAATATTAAAATATGCAGAAACAATTACAGGTAAATGTCAGATAAAGCTCGACTAAAAGAGAAGGAAATGTTAGTGAAAACCACTCAGATTGAATGCATTATTTTATTTTTATTTATTGTTTTATGTTAGCAAATATTATAAATCATTTTGTTTTCACTTCCTGATGCTTTTTTAGCACTCCACTGCAAGTGCTGCATGAAATTTATGCTTTTCTTTGTATTTTATCATTCCAATGCAGTTGAATGATGGAGAATGTAGCCTGATGTCGCCTCATAAACCAGCTAACTAATGTTATTTAGTTGTAATTTGGTAAGCTTTATCACTATTCTTTATCATCTTTAAAAAAAAAAAACGGTACAAAACATATAATTTTGCAATAAAGTGCACAATATCGAGCACAATAAGAATGGAAAATAGTATTTAAAATGCTAAAATATTATAAAAGATAGAACAAAATGATCATCTTAAAATATGCAGAAACAATTACAGGTACACTCTAAAAAATGCTGGGTTGTTTTAACCCACATTTGGGTCAAATATGGACAAACCCAGCCGTTGGGTTAAATTTTTCAATTTTAAATGTTAACCCAACGGTTGGGTTCGTCCATATTTGACCCAAATTTGGTTTAAAAGAACCCAGCATTTTTTAGAGTGTATATTTGGTAAATATTAAAAATCATAAGTTAAGGAACATGTTAATAAATTCATCACATGCAAAGTCATCATATGCAACAGTTTCCTGACCTCTTGGTCATTACATCACTTCCTATCTCAGCCAAATATATTGAGAATATACAGTGTGCACGTCCCAGTGGGTCTTCTGCTACCATCTTCACTTTGACATTGATAAATGAAAGTTTCTTTCAGAATTATCTACCCGACACTGATGCAGCGTGTGTCACGCTCATTCTGAATGCGTGTGTGTGCAATGCCATGTCACGGGGAGTGAGTGTGGGTGGAAGCGCCTGCTCCGGGCATCTGGCACGGCCCACGAGCGGCTGAGGAGCGCTCCTTAAGGAGGAGAGACAGGGGAACGCTAGAGGGCCGGAGGGCGGGGGGGATTCTGCTACCCAGGAGTCTGCTCTGTCTGTATAATTCAGCACTGGCACCAAGAACAAAACCCTGTTACCTCAGGGAGAAGAAACCAACCAACACCTGCTTAGGAAAGAGAGAGAGAGAGCGAGAGAGAGAGAGAGAGAGAGAGAGCGCTTCAGGGTTGAAGGGAGGGGCGAGAGGCGTGCAGCAGCGGGACGCTGTCAGGCTGCGGTAAGAGACGGCAAGAAAAGAAGATCCAAGAGAATTAAAAAAACAAAGAGTGTTCAGAATAGCACACTACTATAGTGCACACTACTATACTGCACATACTATAGCCTACTGCACATACTATATTGCACATACTACACTGCACTATATTTCTGCACAACCAGTTCAGAGCATATGCTGTGTGCAATGATGCATCCCAAAATGCAATGCTCTTCACTTGACCTTCCATTCCTATGAACCGGAAGTTGCATCATGATTTTCATGAATCATACAATTCTTATACGATTTCTGCAGTATGCATACTGTGCATACGAAGCACATTTTCTGTATGCATGAAAAGATGTGCAATACAAAATAAAATAAAACAGAGCTCATTGCTGCATCCCACAAGACAATGCTCTTCACTTGACCTTCTGTTTTTTAAATACGCCGAAAGAGCCGAAAGTGATATCAGAAATGCTTTTCAAATGCAGGACAGTGTACTATCATATTACTTTTTCAGCAGTAGAATGCATACTAAGCACATTTTCAGTGACCAGGGCTGCGTTCCAGTCCAATATTGTCATGCCCTTCACCCGCTAACTTCCCTCCGTCTCGTTCACTCGGACATACGTCATTGCTTACGTTGCACGAGCGCCCACTACTGGCGGAAACTGCCATTGGAACGAACCCTTGATCACTTGAATCAGCTGGAGTTGATTTATTATTTAATTTTTTTTCCCTTTAAGAATGTGTTTAATGCAGCATTCATATAGGTGTGTTTGGGTTGTTTTAAATAAATACAAAAATGAATCACTGTATCATAGAGTTGTTTGTTGTGGCGTTGATTAGACGAGATCTGTGGTGACGTCACAACAGTACTGCATTGTGGGACATATAGGTGCCTGAAGTGTACATACAGTATGAAGTAGACTCGCTCCTTGGGTCAAAATCGAGGGAACGAGGGTCTGTCCATAGGCGTCGATTTCGGTGGGGACGGTGGGGGACGTGTAGCCTACCCACCAGATTTCGTCATGAGTCATTTTGTACCCACCACCTTTTTAGGGTTGCTACTAGTAGGGCTGTAACGATACACCAAACCCACGATTCGGTTCGTATCACGATTTTTGACCCACGATTCGGTTCGGATCACTATTTTTTTTTATGACTTAAAAAAAAAATCTCCATGTTTTTGGTGCTGATGCGTGACCCGTTCATGTAACATGTAAGGGTGGCGCTGCCAACAATAAAGCACCTAAAAGCTGTCACAAAGAACCGGCAAAAAGTAATGATTATGAATATGTCAAATATAGCAAGGATACATTTGAATTGTTTATTAATAAACAAGTGTTTTCTGTGTCGGCTGCAAAGATGAAGTTGACGATGCTGACTCGCGATCTTCGCAGTAGGCTAGTGAACGCGGCAGAGAGAAATGCACATTTCATACAGATTACATAGTTTTCTTTCGTTTTGAATTGTTCTGTTTAAAAGTATGATTTCAAGCGTTCTGTAGATAATAGATATATATTTCTCAGGTCTGTGAGGCAAGTAGGCTATGCTGAGTTTCTGTTCATTTATGAGACGAGCTCCAGTTCATGCGCCGGCGCCTCCGTGTCTATTATCTGCTTTACTTATTATTTATTAAATCCAGGCAATTGATTGATGAAACATTGATTAAAATTAAGATACAATTAATACAAAGCGAAATTCACTTTGAAGAAAGGCTTTGTGCTTTCTGTTTGAGGTCAAAGTTTTAAAGTCTTTTAGAGACGAATTCAGAGCTGACACGTCCGTAACATTGTTTTTTCCTCATGAATGCGAACACGAAAAATTAAATAAAATGAATATTTTATGTTCTGTGGAGAGCATAGTAGCTTGGAGAACTTACATTAGAAAGCGACATTGTCTTTCAAAACATGACCTGTGCGAAAGAGAAAAAAAAATAATGTGTCATTGTACCCAGCACTTCTGAAAATGTACTTCCATATGCGTCTCTGTCCCCAGCACATTTCAAACCAAACTGACGCCCATGGGTCTGTCCATATAAACCTCGTCACTTCACAAAGTGGAACGCACTTCAAAATGGCGGCAGGGATTCCCCCGAGGGAAGTGCTTAGGGAAGTTCTCAAGTGTGTGTCTAAAAGTGGACTGGACCGCAGCCCTGATGTGCAGTTTTTGTCAAAACTTGCAGTTAAAAAAAGAGCTCAATGCTTGCAAAACCGTATCCCACAATGCAATGCACCGAACTTGACCTTTCATGTCAAATATGACGAATAAACCAGAAGTGATATCCGACATGATTTTCATTTCTATCATTCTACAATTTTTTTTAAATCTAAATGAAAACAAAACTGAGTTTATTATTTTTGGCCCCAAGGAAAACTGTGTTTTTGATCTTGATCTTGGCTTTCTCGCCCCGTATGTAACACAAAGTGTGCCAGGAATCTGGGCTTTCTATTTGACTCCAGCTTGAAGTTTGACAAACAGATTTCAGCTGTTGTCAAGTCATGCTTCCACCAACTTCTCCTTCTCAGTAAAGTGAAGAAGCCCATTTTATCAAGGATAATTTGGAGACAGTATTCATGCATTTGTTACGTCTAGGCTTGATTACTGTACTTCTCTGTATTATGGCATTTCTCAGGCTTCATCTCTCGTCTGCTGGCACAGAACGCAGCTGCTAGACTGCTTGAAGGGAAACGAAAGTACGACCACATAACAACTATTTTAATGTCCTGCACATTGAGTTCAAAATTGTATTATTTGTCTATAAAGCCCTGAATAATTTGGCAGCTCAATACTTAACAGATCTCTTGATTCTGTTCACTCCATCTAGAAACCTGAGATCCTGTGACCTTGGCCGTCTCACATGTTCCTAAAGTGAAACGTAAAAAAACGTGGCGATCACACTTTTGCCGCTGATGGACCGACACTGTGGAACATCATTCCTCCCTTTATCAGGCATTCCCCATCGTTCTGTACTTTATCTCATCTTTTTAACACTCTATATTTTGTCTTTCTGGATTTCTCTTGTATTTTATTGATTGCTTATTGTGGCTTGTCTGGTATTTCTGTATGTTTAATAGTTTTATTGTTGTGTTTCTTTTATTCTTTGTACAGCACTTTGGTCAACCTTGGTTGTGTCTTAAACGTGCTCTATAAATAAATGATTGATTGATTGATTGATTGATATACTACTCTTCTGCAGTACATAAGATGCATACTGTGCATACTAAGCACATTTTCAGTATGCATAAAGTACCAGGATGTGCCAGTAAAAATAAGAGCCCAATGTGTGCAATACTTTATTCCAAAATGCAATAAGCTGGAATGGACCTTTCATTTCCAAGATATGAGAAATATGAACCAAAATGACTTAGAACTGTGATTTCCGAACTCTTTTGCTTGACTAATTATTCATACCAGGTTAAGATATTTTTACACAAAGGTGCATTAAAAATGCAAAAAAAAAATATGTCCTCAATGGTGTACAATTACCTCTCCCAATGATCCGACTTATCCTCGTACGCGAAGAATTTCTTATCTGTATTTACATGGGACGGGTAAGTCCACGGAGGCTTCCATGTCATTCCTCCATCTTGAAAAACTATAATAGCAGAGAGGGACAAAAAGCACTAGCCTAGCTCAACGCGTGTTCGTCCAGAGCCGGCGTCACGTGACTGACACTGAAGCGGACGAGGAGAGAGTAATGCGTGTCACTGTCCCGGTAAATTTGAAAGGTTGCACTGCACGGTACTTCATAATTCAGGATCACACTTATGCCGAGCCACAGGAGAAATGCCAAAATTGAATTTAAAAGGAAACGTGACCGGCGAATTCAAAAACCGCGGGTAATAACGGGATAGCTTTACCCAGGTGGAAAGGAGAATGAAGGAGAAAGACTTTGAAAGGGACTCTGAAGTTTCCTGCTTTCTTCTCGACGGGTAAGTCAATGTTACGGTCTACATTACAAGCTTTTTTTTTCATTGCTTGGTTGTGTAACTCATTATATAGGCAGCATAACAGCAGAACATGTAACGTATAGTTAAACTCGACGAAGGGCTATTATTGTCATCGCTTCTTGGTACATAACGGCTACCGTAGTTGCAACACACGTTTGAAAAAGCGAAGCGCTAGAGAGCACTATTCACTTGAATGCAAAATACAATTTCACTGCTAGATGGGAGTAATTCCTACACACTGTCCCTTTAAACATGTCATATACTATAGTTTTAAATGTTTTTTTTTCTTCTTTCAAATATTGCATTAAAAAAAATGATTGCTTTTGATATTCACTAAGTAGAAAAACAGTATTAAATTCAAGTAGCAGACATAGTAGTGTGCTAGTATGCTATTCCAAACATGTGCTTAATATTCATTCCACACGAGTAGCTTGTTTTTTCCACTGCTGATCATGCCATACAGAGCACAATAAAGCTCTTGAAGCTAATATTAATTTGAACCCTGGACGTTCAACATTGATCTTCAACATAATTCTCTCCATCAAACTTCAAACACAAGCGCTGCCACTCCAGAACGCCGTCTGAGCGCCGAGAGTTTCCTGGCTGTCTTCCAGTCGGCGCTCTTGTGTTGTAGTTGTTGTTGTTGTTTGCGTCTGCCTTCTGCCGGTTTTGTTTTGCATGGATGAGACGAAACACTTGGCGTTGCGACGGGCTCAGTTACACAAGCGTGCGCTTCCCTCGATGACTGTGTTTGCGGAAGCAGAGTTTCTCAGATGAGCCACACACACACACACACACACACACACACACACACACACACACACACACACACACACACACACACACACACACACACACACACACATTCAGCCAAGTGGCCCTCATAAGAGAGCCGTCGAGAGGCATGGCATATTTTTGGGTTTTGCTTTTGAGGCGACGGCGCATTAAAGGGCAGCGATCGATGGAGGGCCATTTAATCTGCTCTCAGAACCTGGCTTAGTGTGGCTGGGCAACTGAGATCACAATTCCTACCGCCTCCGTCTTTCGGACAAGAGACGTATCAATGTCTCGCAGCCTGGCCGCGGATTTGCACGGGAATCTGAGCGTTTGTGCCCGCGGGTGATGATGTCATTGAGTGGCGGGACTGTTCATGAAACACAAAAACTACTACAATTGCCGATTGCAAATGCCCAGTTTCAAAAAACAGATCATGGATTGTGTATAATTGTGTATTCGTGGGGATTTGTACCACATTATAAAACAGCTCAAAGCAGGGATGATCTAATAAACAGGAAGCATATCTAATTTGTCAAGCATGGAGTTTTATTGGATAATGCACTTACATATGTTCTTTTTTAATGTTTTGCTGAGTTGTCGTTGCGGTTGTTATCAATGGAGAAAGTCTCACTGGAAGTTCACGTAGCTCTTTGACAAAAGCTTCATGGCTTGTTATCCTATACACTCTAAAAAATGCTGGGTAAAATATGGACAAACCCAGCCATTGGGTTAAGTTTTTAAATTGCATGTTTGATCCAACGTTTAGGTTTGTCCATATTTGACCCAAAATTGGGTTAAAACAACCCAGCATGTTTTAGAGTGTAGTTCAGGGGTGAGGAACGTTGGGTCAGGAGGGCCATTGTCCTGCAGAGTTTAGCTTTAGTTTAGTTTAGTTTAAAAAACTAACCTGATTTTATAGCCTTAGTGACCCTGAAGACATATGCTAAGTTTCCATCCACTTGTCAATCGAATTATCGGAAGTTCGGTGAAAAAACTCATGCGAATAAAGCTGGTGAAAGTGTGTTTCCATCCAACGGCTTTAAAGCGAATAAAACCTGTGTGTAATGACGTCACATGCTGTTTTGCGATCACATTGGTACTGTATATCGAATTGATTTGAGACATTTTAAGGTGTTTTAAGGTGTTTTAACATTCAAGCCAACATTTGCGAACAAAGTTTTGCTAGACAAAATGCAATTCATTATTTATTCGGCAAATAATGTTTCCATCAGCGTTTATCGCATAAGCCGTATATCGATCAAGATCAAATCCGATGAGGCCGAACGTATATCATTTGAGTCGATATTCATGAAATTCAATGGAATTTTACTGTTTCCATAAGGCATTTTTCATTCGATATCACTTAATTCGGATAAAAGCGTGTGGATGGAAACATAGCTATTGATGAGCTTGTTCAGGTGTGTTTGATTATGGGTTTGAACTAAACTCTGCAGGCCCTCCAGGACCAACGTTCCCCACCCCTGATAGTTCATCATAAAATGCAAAAACACTAAAACATAAAAATAATTGCTGATCAAAACTAGTTCTGGATGGCAGATTTCATCATTTTAATAAAACAGTACATAAAGTAGTGGCCAAAAGTAACGTGATGCCCGACCTATATATTGACATCTTCACCCTCTATTCAAATATCCTTCATATTTTGTAATCTTATTGCGTAGTTGTGCTTGGAGTCAATTGTTTTATGCAATGAAACATGACAAATTGTCCAGACATCAGTTTTGTCCATGCAGGCTGTCATACAAATAAATTATGAACACATGCAAAAACAAGAATGAATGAAATATTAATAACTGATTATGTTGTATAAGTACATATTTCCTGTCAGCTTTTTGTTTTTCTATGATTTTTTGTTTGTTTGTTTTTTTGCATAGTAAAATAAAGCCTGTAGATGTAGTTTGCCTTTTTCCCCCAAATAATTAGATCAGATTAATACTTTAACCAAGTCTATCTTCCCTGAAATGTTGAACTTGTAGGGTCATTAAAAACAAATATCCCCTCCGGACATCACTTTAGGCCACTACACTATATTATGCCACTACACCTGACAGATATCACAGAGATAAATGCACTGTGAATAATTTTTGTGTGTTCAGGATTGGCTGAAATGCCTTTGGAGGCGGGGTTTTGCAGAAAGTGGGTGTGGCAAAACAACTCATTAATTTAATCAATCAGTGATTAACTCGATTAATATTTTGCAGACCCATCTATTAAAGGTTTAATGAGGCAAACGCATGAACCACATGAGCTGAATTTACAAGTGTTAGATTTATAAGCACACAATCTTTGAACTTTATTTGCATAAAGACCTCAAACTGTTGTGATTAGAAAAAAAGCAAAGTTTAGTTCCCGTGATTCACTCACTTTCATCCAGCTCTAATTCCTATAGTGCCTCTGTGTTTTATGCATTTTTAATTCAGTTTTGTGTCAAATAAAATTTTTAGCTGTCAAATGTAATATTAGTTAATAAAGACTTAAAAAACATCTGTAATTGCTCATGATTTGCAAAAAAAAAAAAAAAAAAAAAAAAAAAACGGAAGGTCAAACTGAGCAGATTGCATTGCAGAATTCAGCATTCAATGCAGGGTGATCTGTTACGCATATGCAAATCCAGGAAATCATCTAGATATGCATATAAAGATGAACATACTGTACGCATACATGCTGTATATAAAATACCAATACACAAGCTGATTTTGTGATACACACAACCCAGACAGCAACAGTGTCGGCCCAGATCTGGTACACGTGGAGTCATGAACCATGAAGTTCACAGTGTTGTCTGTGGTGGTCTACCCCTCATCTACCGTCAGAAAATACAGTTTTGAAGAACTTTGATCATTTTTTTTTTAAATAAACAAGAAAGAAACGCTGATAAATAATGCATTTTTTAATCCTAAAAGTCAAATATCAGGCTAGTTTCTCTCATCAGTCTGGACATGTGGTAGTAATATTAGATGCTTGACGCTTAAAGTCCAGTTCTACAAAAGGACATTGTTTTTCTATAGAAGCTGAACAGGACTTTGGATCAGCAGTGCAATGAGAAATGGTCAACTTCATTGGTCAACTTCATGCAGAGATGCTAATGAGAAGTGTTAATTCACACAAATAACTGTTTTCCAGCTCAAGCAAGCCATATGATAATAATGAGTTATATCGGTGCAGTTATGATTAATATATCTGATGTTTGAATGTTATTTTTTCTTGTGTACGGCACATTAAACCCGCCTAAACTTTCCTTTAGTCATCAGTGCATGGTGTTGTTTTCTGTCGGAAGTGATACCCGTAAAGACTTATTTTTATGAAATCTACTGTAAATACAGGGCTCAAGAACAACGTCAAATTGCTCCACTTGTTCCATTTAAAGTGCATGTGTGAAATTGCACTCATAAGAGGAAAAAATAAATATAATAACAACAGTATTAATGTTGCAAAGTTTTTCAATTATGAAACAAATACAATTTCAGCTGTAAAGCATATACAGATCTAAACTGACAATAGTGTCATTATTCAGCTCAACTGGTTTAATGTTGATTCAGTTCGGCTCAATACATGTGTGAATGTTGTAAAGTTCATTAGTTATGAAGCAACTCAGATCAGTTCTATAAAGCAGAAGACAATATTGCCATTATTCAGCTCAATTCATTTCAATTCAACATAGTTTCAATTATGAAACTATAAAGCAAAAAATGGGTGTGATCAATAGTTGCTCGCCATGACCGACGTTCCCCATTCCTGCTTTAGGCTCATCAAATTAATGTAACAAATTTAATTTATTAAAATGAGGATTCAAAAAGGCAAGATTTTAAAAAAATAAAATAAAAAAAACAGCTGAAATTAATTTTGATTATACTTAAAGTTAAGCCTCTGATGCATTGTGAACACAAAAGATGTCTCTCGGAATTAATAATATTGAATTATTAATGCCATTTATTAGATATGAAATTATGATATTCTTGCTTTGAAGTTAAAAAAACCCCCCAAAGCATTAAGATGAGTGTTGTTATTATGAAAACTAAAACCATTAAAAATTTGTTGTTAGCTGAAATAAATATAAATATTAGATGAAATTAGAAATGTAGTCATGGAACCCGACTGATATAAATAAGCTGAATAAACTCAAATTAAAATTTCTGCTAAATAGAAATATATAAAAATAAAAACTAATAAAAATGACAAAAGAGCAAAACCACTAAAACTTAAACTTAAATAAAATAACTTACACTGAAAATATAAAAAGCTCATTTAAAATATTCATAAATAGTATAAATAATACTAAAATATCACTATTTTTTATTTTAAAAAATCATGCATCATGCAGTTGAATTAGTGGGAATGTTTTTTTGCAGTGGTGTCTGTCATCACAGAGCTCAGTTCTCATGCAATCGTGTCAGTGCAGTCGAACCGATAATATTACTGTATATGAAGTGTCTTCTCAACAATGATCCTCCTGCAAACTAATTCTAGGATAAATGATTCAACTGAAGAACACACAACTTTGTGGGTTTCCACACAAGTAGTTGCACTTTTCCAAGTAGGAAGTTGGAAATTCTGACTTTTTAATATCCTCTGATACTCTTATAATCTGATATATTATAAAATATATATTTTATATTTTGAATATTTCAGCAGGAATCTCCTTTTGTGGAGAGCCGGTTTTATATCTGGCCATTTTTACTTTTGAATTCTCCATTTGTATGTGTCTAAATGAGTTCCTTGAGACTCAAGCATGCTTTTAGAAGTTCCTCAAGCATGCACCATGCGGTTCGAGAGGGTTTAAAAATAAATGAACAACAGACGATGTTGTGATTATTTTAGCGTTGGCTCGAGGCAGAGGAGCTAATGTGACCGTTCTGTCATACATCAGTTGGTCCTTCATCGGAAATATCTCCACAGATTTACGAGAGGTCGGATTAACTTGCCATCTGACAGCTCCAATTAAACTCTGATATCCGGAGCCCGAGGGCCGCCTGCGAGCGCTTAATCAATGCTTAAGTCCGATGTGTCTCCCTCAAACCCAGATCTGCTCGTGTCACTCGTGTGCTGTGCTCTAGAAGAGTCTGATGTTAATTACTGCCGGTGATGAAGACTCGTTTCTGCTTCTTCTGTGTTCAAAAATGCAATAACTTTCTTAAAGGGATAGTTCACTTTGAAATAAAATGTTGGTATGTTTTTAGCTTACCTCGGCATCCAAGATGTAGGTGTCTTTTTTTCCGCTGTAGTTTCAATTTTGATATTTTTAGGTCAGACCGTTCTTGTCTGACAGTCATATCATGCAGGTCTATGGTCACTGTCTCAAAGAGCATACACAGAGTCCAAATTAAACAATTCCCCATCGTAAGTGCACATTGATGGCCTAAAACACGAAACCGAGCGGTTTGTGTGAGAAAACGAACAGTATTTATATAGTTTTTACCTCTTGTAACACAGCCACGTCCAAGTGATCTGAGGGCGCGAGCGCATCCTGGTGTGTGACGTGTACGCAGACTGGTACATAGATGTATACACTAGATGTCGCCTTGGCTACGGCAGTTCATTGGAACGAATGTCTTTAATGCGAAATCTAGTGTATACATCTATGTACCAGTCTGCGCACACGTCACACACCAGGAAGCATGCGCGCCCTCAGATCACTTGGACAAGGCTGTGTTACAAGAGGTAAAAACTATATAAATACTGTTTGTTTTCTCACACAAACCGCTCGTTTCGTGTTTTAAGCCATCAATGTGCACTTACGATGGGGAATTGTTTAATTTGGACTCTGTGCATGCTCTTTGAGACAGTGACCATAGACCTGCATGATATGACTGTCAGACAAGAACGGTTTGACCTAAAAATATCAAAATTGAAACTACAGTGGAAAAAAAGACACCTACATCTTGGATGCCCTTGGAGGTAAGATAAAACATACCAACATTTATTCAAAACTATCCCTTTAATCATGATCACTCTGTACAGAGCAGCATTATAGACTCATTGAAAGACACGCCTCTACGCATCTGCAAAACATTTAATTTTTTTTTTAAATATTTGAAATTATTATCATTTTTTTATGCTTTAGAAATAAGTCTCTTCTTTTGTCAAAAGATACAGTAAAAATTTTAATATTGTGAAATATTATTGTAATTTAAAACAACTGTTTCTATTTTGGATATATAGTAAAGTGTAATTTATTCCTGTGATCAAAGCTGTATTTTCACCATCATTACTCCAGTCTTCAGTGTCACATGATCCTTCAGGAATCAGTCTAATGTGATGATTTGCTAATTATTATTAATGGTTCTTGTTATCATCAATGTTAAAAAATGTTTTGCTGCTGAATATTTGTGGAAACGGTGATACATTTTTTCAGGATTCTCTAATGAACAGAAAGGTTATTTATTTAAAATAGAAATCTTTTGTAACATTATAAAATGTGTTTACTGCTTTTGATCCACCCTTGCTGAATAAAAAGATGACTTTATATATATATAAGCCTGATGAATCAATATGTTTTTATTTTAACCAAAATTTTCTACAAAATAATGTATTTATAATCCAGTAAACCTAAGTTGCTCCAGTCCAGTAGGTGTTCATCTTTAAATATTACTAACAATATACACTCTAAAAAAATATTTTCATGATTTGTTATCACAACTTCACAATCTTTTGGTCAAATCAACTTAGATAACGAATGTGTGAAGATAACATATTTTGAGTTTCTGTTTATTAAACCATTCTTCTTCATTGTATGAAGTAAAATTTTTAATTATAACGAACTAAAAATTGTAAGGCAACAAAGTAACTTGTTTTTTTAAGTTTAACCAAACATTTTTTTACAGTGATCAAAACTTACGATCAAAACTTACAATATTCAGCATTATATTCAATATTGTTTGTATACAAAAATTTTTGTATATTTGAAAAACGTCCCACTAGCTGAAAACTTTACTAGTTTATAAAAGAAAACGTAAGAATAACTATATAGTTATTCTTACGTTTTCTTTTATAAAAACTAGTAAAGTTTTCAGCTAGTGGGACGTTTTTCAAATATACTAAAATTTTGTATACAAACAATATTGAATATAATGCTGAATATTGTAAGTTTGATCATGTTGATTATTTAGAGGCCTTAAAAATGTGCATTGATATGATACAGTAAACGGCAAAATGAACTATAAAAAAACAATTGCTGCGATTATTTATCACAACTTAAAATCAACTTTAAAAAGTATGTGTCATGCTTGACTTAATTATTAAGTTTAGTTAACTTTAGTTTAGTTAAGTTGGATATTTAAGTTATCACAACAAATTTTAAGTTGTTATAACTAATCGCAGCCACATTTTTTACAGTATGGTTGGTTAATTCACTGAAGAAAAAAATAGTAACGCGATGATCTAGGTTTGATTCCAAGGAAAAGTTATAAAAAATTGATATTGAGTAGCTCCAGATAAAAGTGTCTGCCAAATGCATGAATGTAAATGTAAAAGCATGACTCCAAATGGCTCACATAATCGGTGCGTCTCTCATCCACTCCTGAACTCATCATCACTGACGGCACGCCTGATCTTCTGTTGCTAATTCCCCGGCTTATCTGAGCGCAACTTCAACCAGTTCCCTCAGCCCTTCACAGTTCAGACCCCCAGAGAGAGAGAGAGAGAGAGAGAGAGAGAGAGAGAGAGAGGAGAGGAGGAGAGAGAGAGAGAGGAGAGAGAGAGGAGAGAGAGAGAGAGAGAGAGAGAGAGAGTGAGAGAGAGAGAGAGAGAGAGGAGAGAGAGAGGAGAGAGGGAGAGAGAGAGGAGAGAGAGAGAGAGAAGAGAGAGAGAGAGAGAGAGACCCCCTGGGCCAGAGATAAAGACCGACAGGAACTGTCTGATGGAGATTTTGTAGCGATGTGTCACACAAAGGCCAGATCTTTAGTCAGTGTCTGACAGGCTCAAAGACAGCGCTGGAGATCCGTCACACAGATCGCGCTCAGACTCATGGCTTCTTTCTCAACGCCTCGTCTTCCTCCTTCATTCCCTCTCATTTCTTTGTCGCTTCTTCAAAGACGCGTCTTCATCACATTGTCTCCTCGCCTTCAGGCCGTTAATGAAGTTTGTTAATGAAAAGTTAAATCAATAGTTCCCTCAGAAACCTCAACCCAAACCAGTAGGAGTTTCTTTCTTCCGAAGAACAAAAAAAGGAGAATGTCATTACAATGAAGAAAAGAATGGTCCATATGACTCACACGCTATATTTAAAATAAAAGTCATACAGCTGTTTTCTGTTGGAACAGACCTAAATATAAAGTACCTATTATGCACTTTTTTAAGTCTTGATGTTGTTATGGGCTCTACTAGAACAGGTTTTCCTGCTTGAATGTTGATTATTTTCCTCATATTCTCCATTGTTGCGGCTCCTCTCTTCCCAGTCTGTCAGTAACGCTCTGTTTACTTCCTGTCTCTATGAAGCCCGCCCTTCTGAACGCACACTGTGCTCTGATTGGTCGGCTGGATCAGTGTGTTGTGATTGGTCGAGCGCTTCGAGTGTGTTTGGGAAAAGTCCCGCCCCTTACCATAACCGCCAGTTTTAACACACTACTGACTACTCAAACAGGCCCCGCCCCTTTATTCTGCGTATTAATTATTTAAATGAGGAGTATTGCAACGTGTTCGTGCGCGGAAGAAAACTAACCAATAGCATCTGGAAAATAACAGACTTGGATTTAAAAAAAAGACTTGAGACTTGACTTTCCTGCTGGTAAAACATTATCTAGGAGGGTTTGGTGGTCTAACCTCGCAAATAGGGCGCAAAATATGAAGTTAATGCTTTTTTTACAGGCGTTTACCTACATTTTAAATTACGCATTGCTTTGCGTTGTGTAAACTGAACGGATAATGCCCTGGGAATAATGACCAGATCTATTTACAGTCCCTCCAGAAAAACGCGACTATGCGATCACATGATTCAATGCAAAATCAGCCAAAGTCCGCATATTTATGCGGGGGGGGGGGGGGGGGGGGGGTGGGGGGGGGGGGGTGGGGCATTTCGTTGCGAAAAGTCACATATATCTTAGGCAGAAAGTCGAAAAATGTTGCTTTTACTTCACCACAAGCAGCCATTTGCCCTGTTGCCATGGGAACGTTATGAAGTGACGTAATTGCGCGACATCATTGAAAAGCTGCAAACCCCGAAACCATGATGAAGCCCGCAAATCATTCTCATTTGCCAACAAACATAAACATAAGCAGTTTCCCAGTGTGTTACATGACAGTGGGGCAAATTATTCTGTACTCCGTGCAACTGCGTGTTGGACCACAGGCAGAAGTCGACGCTGGACAACCACTTTGCCACTTTGTAATTTTTACAGAAGTTGTAGCATATTCATTTTGTAAAGCTACAGAACTTGTTAGACTCATCAATGTTTTGTAAGTTTGAGCCACATGTTTATTAAGGTCTGAAATAAAACAAGATGAGAACTTAAATATTCCCAGCACTTTATGTGAGGTAGTATGCTTGCTTATCATAGGAAGTAATAATAAATTACTCTTTACATTATAGTAGCCTAGTGA
The DNA here is from genome assembly GCA_033366665.1 of Phoxinus dragarum. Lineage (NCBI taxonomy): Eukaryota > Metazoa > Chordata > Actinopteri > Cypriniformes > Leuciscidae > Phoxinus > Phoxinus dragarum. The sequence continues at coordinate 29,047 of JARPMJ010007077.1, forward strand.
ATAGGGTGTTGGGGAAAAAAAAATGTTTTTCTCTTTTTCATCAAACCGCAGTTTTTGCAAGTTCCCGCAATTTTTCGAAGTTCCCGCAATTTCATCGCATAAAATTGCATAAATATCCCGCATATTCCATCGCATTTTTTAAGAAAACGTGCCGCATAATGAAGGATTTTTGCCCGCAACAATCGCTGTATTTAGCACCTTTATTTATAGCACTTTATATTGTTTCAAAGCAAAACAAACAGGAAAATAATGCAATCTTCATCAAATATGAGTCCAATTCACATTTCAAACCAGATCAGCGACCATCTTAGGCAGGTTTCCACTTCATGTTTTTAGCAAGGTTGGACTCTCCATCATGAGCAGCCATTAAATCCCGGGAAGCTCGCTGGTCTTTCAAACCCCGGGCCGGAGCTGCTCACTAAAATCAAATTGACCGTTCTGCAATTCCATTATCCCACACACACACCTTCGTCTGCTTCTCCCTACGGACCGCTTTCTGCCCTTTGTCCGGCCTCGACCGCCCCTCATGCCCATTCTCAGCCCTTTATCCCGTTACTCTAGTTAATTGCAAAGTGCTGTTCGGCTCTCTGCTGTCTAAAAACATTCTTCCCAGAGGACGTCCCTCAGTTACAGGAACCATCAAGAGTTTCTTTTTACACTCCCCACTTTCCTCTCTCGCTCCCTGCCTCCTTTTTCATATTCATTTGAAAACACATTTCTAAGTCTTCATGCCTCTTTGCCTCCGCTCCTGGCGCTGGCGGACTGGCATGAGTGGCTCGGCCCGCCCGCAGTCCATCTGCACACAACTCAACAGCACTCGGGGAAATTGCAAGTCCTAATCAAATTATGCCCGACAGAAGCGGTACTTCTGGTAGACGTGGTGCGCAGGTTATGTGAAAGAAAATTGGCCCCAATCCTGTTTAACCCTTTAAGTGTCACGCCCCCTTTTTTTAAAATACAGACATGAAAATGCACATTCCCGAACTTAAATGTTTGTAATTCAAGAATGGTTTGGAATATAGATGTAAGATTGGTTTTGATTGGTAAGAAGGTCTTGTTTTAAAGAAGACATTTGTCAGATTGTTGTAGAAGTGAAATAAATTAAGAAAGTAGAAGTTTGAGTTTATGAAAATATACAATGTAAAAAATTTAATTATTCATATTTTATATAAAATTTATTTTTTCAAAACCTGGTGGACTCTAAAACTGCAAAAAAAAATCTAAGCCAAAAATCTGAACAAGTTGTGTTTCAAATTTTAGGTTTAGTATAGGATATTACTATTTTAAATATGTAATGACTTTGGGCCCGCCGGTGACACTTAAAGTTTTTTTTTTTTAAGATAAAATGAATGCTTCTATGGATTTGATATCAATATATCATCGCAATAATCTGTATTTATTACTTTTGAACTGACAGAAATTCTAACATAAGATTTCTGAAATCAAAAAATCATGTCATAGTTGATTATTAACCATTTGTATCTATTTGATGTTTGTCAAATAATACAATTTTCAAAATGCATTTATTCGAATTGCTTCAAATCAGCATAAATCTGGATTGACTGATTGATGATATAAATCTTTATTTAAAACACATTAAGTTTATTAGCACAATAACAGAAATTTTACCCGTTTCATGTATGGTTGACTGACAAATGCATTACAATAAGTGTATTAGTTTATACAGTTAAAGCTGTATTTGTAATAATAATGTACATTTTATATATAATTCAAATACATGAATCTTAAATGTACACATAAATATTTTGGTTTAAAGAAACTATACTATTCAGATACATATTTCATATTGTATTTCACTGTGATTTGCAACTTTAAACGTGGTCATGTGACAAACGCAAGAGCCAATGGCATTGAGCATCACTGATGTCTCAAATATTTCAAGACTTTCGGAGTGCCCCTATTATGCTTTTTGGGATATTATCTTTCATGCAGTGTTTAATACGGCTGTCTGTGAATATAAAAGTCTGCAAAGTTTTAAAGATCAAAGTGCCTGACAAATAAAGTAAATAAATAAATAAATAAAAAAACTGCCTGAGACGAGTCGTCAGCTCACTTCCTGTCACACACCGATGTAACAATGTAACACATTTGCATGATGCCAGACTGGTCTTTATTGGCTGCCAATAAAACACTAGTTTTATCTAGTTTTATTTTTTTGAGACTGGAAGAGTTTGGTTCGTGGTGTTCATGTCGAGAAGACGCTGTTTTCTGTTTTCTCCACTTTGCATGCACTTCAAAAGTACTGTATGAGGATTCGCACTGGAATACGGTAAAACCAACTGTTCGTATGTGTATGAAGTGCTGAGAAAGATCCAGGGCTGAATTCAGATATGGTAACGGCCGCTTTATCCCTTTAAAGCAGCACTCAGTAACATCGGGATTTCTTTGTTGTATCCTCGCGTTTTGCTCGGAGGTTTCTCTCTAGAGCTCCCCCCGCAGCTTCGGAATAGATATTTGACAACAACTGTTAAAAACTCGCTGGCTATTCTCAGACACTAGAGGCTTAGTAGATCAACGACATCAAAGCAGATGGGAAACTCTTTGCAACATCGTCTTCATTCGGGTTCCAACAGCGTGAGGGAGCGCAATAATGACAGCATTATAGCAGATTTCTTTTTGCAGTAAAGCAATTCTTTACCTCGCGAGACTTGGGATCACACGATACTTCCAGACGAAGAGGCCGGCGGGCCGCCGGCCCAAAGTTGCAAACGCTGTTTTTCCGCTCACGGGCACCAGGGGGGTGCGAAACCACCACCATTCAACCCAAAATAAGTAATATAACCATTCCAGTGACTCCGAAGTTGATCAGTTAAGGTAAAAAAGTTACTTAGTTCACCTTTAAGGGAACGAACAGCCATCATTGCAGCATTAGTGGCTTCTCTGCCAATCTGCATGCTTTAAATTATTGATCAGGCCTTGAGAACTGCAGACTTTAGTCTCAACATGTCTTTACACCGCCATATCGCTCAGAATCCGACACACACTCTCTCTCTGTCTCCCTATACATCTATTCCTGAGTCTCACACACACTTGCCCTCTGCCAAAAAAAAGACAGAAAAAAAAGGTTTTCTTTTGTCTCGTTCCTTTTAAACCTCTTCTAGCTTTCATTTTTGAAAGTCCTCCTCATGTACCATTAGAAGAAGCAGGCTTTATTTTCCTGTCACATTGTCTCCTTCATGTAAGGCTGCATATCGCACTGTTTCTCTTTAAATAGCGCTGTACAATAGCTTGTCGATACCACTCCACCTGTCTGAGGCGGTTGCCGTTTTTTCATGACAACGTAATCCCGCCACAGTGTTGTGTGTGATTTATGAAGCTCAGCAAAAGGGATGCTGCAATGTCCCCCCCCCCCCCTCCTCTCTCTCTCTCTCTCTCTCTCTCTGTGTGTGTGTGTGTGTGTGTGTGTGTGTGTGTGTGTGTGTGTGTGTGTGTGTGTGTGTGTGTGTGTGTGTGTGTGTGTGTGTGTGTGTGTGTGTGTGTGTCAGAGATTGGACAAACCTGTATATGGGGCAAAGGAAGGACCATGTCATCTGAGCCCTTCAGAGATTTCTCCACGGACCCATTGCACCAGAGCACTGCAGTGTCCATTACTCACATGAGCATGTGTATATGCACATAACACACACGCACATGCACACGCACACACACACACACACACACACACACACACACACACATCATTCTCTCTCACATATGCGTGTGTATATGCACATAAACACACACGTATATGCACATAAAACACACACAGACACACACATCATTCTCTCTCACGTACGCGTGTATATGCACATAAACACACACACACACACACACACACACACACACACACACACACACACACACACACACACTTTTCATTCTCTCTCACGTTTATTTGCACATAAACACACGTATATGCACATAACACACACACACACACACATATATGCACATAACACACACACACACACACATCATTCTCTCTCACGTGTGCACGTGTATATGCACACAAACACACACACACACAAACACACACACACACACACACACATCATTCTCTCTCACGTATGCGTGTATATGCACATAACACACACACACACACACACCACACACACACACACACACACACACACACACACCACACACACGTGTATATGCATTGCGGTCCCCTGAGATCATTATGAACCAGTCACACACAAATGTCTCGTGCAGTCGGTGCATATCATATTAATGTCAAATCTTTAGTTTTAGCCCAGTGTGTTTCTGCACACTTTATTCGGTTTGCACAAATGTAGAACAGAAGCAAATTTACATAGCATTTGTTTTCTGTAGATTTTGACATTTACATCTTTCTGCATCACTTGCATTGCCAAACACAACTGCAGAAATAATCAGTTTTCCAGCAGATTTTCCTTCCAATCGGATCTGCCATCGGTTGAGCCAGTGCCGCATCTGAATTTTACAGTCTTTGGACCAAAATATTGCTGACATCCTCATGCACTCAGACAGAAGTGTTTGTCCAATCAAATGCTCTCTACTATAGGAATGTCCCTCCAACTATTCTACGGAAATCATTTGCATTTCATATATTGAGGTGTACTATCTCTGCTTACATCCTGAACCTCTTAAATAAAGTCACAAGCTTTTAAATAAGCATAAATTGAGAATGAATTAGATCTTAATGCAATTGTAATAGAGAATCCTAATGCTAAACTGCTTTACAAGCACACTAAAGTTTTATCTGTAAATAATAAAAGACTTTTTGAGGAGAAAAGAGTAAAATTGCCTGCAATTAAATTTTAATAAAGGCATAATTTCCCTTTCCTAACGCAGTTAAATGGGAGAGGAGCGATAGACCAAGCGAGTTAATGAGAAGAAGAAAAAGAATAACGCCAATGACGGATTGAAGCTTTAAATCAGTCCCGATCGCAAATCAGTGGATCCCATTAAAACTTGATCAATCAGTTTATGCCTGATGATCCCGCAGCTTCACTCCAGAAACAGAGTGTTTCGAGCGGCTACTGACCTGTGCGTGTGTCTGAGATCCGGGATGCACATGTACGTTAGTAATGACAGTTTCACAGAAATTATTTCATGCAAATCTTTCCGTCTGAGAGAGTTCATTGACTCAACGGCTCTCAGACAATCATCAGTTCCTCAGCCAATAACTTGAAGGTTAATTATTCATGAAATCACTTAAAGGAATAGTTCACCCATAAAATACTAAATCTGTCCTTCCAAACTCATATAACTTTCTATCATGATTCTTTGTACTTTCTCATTTTGTGTCCCACAGAATAAATGACTTCAGGGAAAGTAAATAAAGTCAGAATTGGCATTTTTTGGGTGAGTTACTCCTTATTCCCATTCACGTCTCCCTCAGATAAATCACCATAATATTCCTCAAGAAGTTTCATCAGCACTAAACCATGTAGACACGTCTTCATTCATCCCCGCATATCCGCTGGTCTTCTGGTCTGAAAGCTATGAGCTCCCTACATAGACTACACTTTGAACAACATAGCACACTACAGACACTATATGGCCAATTCTTAAGATACGCGTATCCTTTGTATAATACAGGCTTGTGCAAAATTCAGAACTGAAGAATTGGATTTGAATGCAACTGAGTACAACACGCAGGAACTGGAGTAACAAGAACATGAATTTACTGTAATGCATTCTGGGAAATTCTGGGAAGTTTTCTTCCATCCTGGTCAAAAGTGAATTTGTTAAATATGAAGGCAGGGATTCTTGATTTTGGCAAAAACATAATGCATTTATTGAATTTTTAAAAATGGTCTTTTTAAAGAGTGGATTTCCTTAAACTCAAACTCCTTAAAAAGTCAATAAAACTAAATGTTACCAAAAAAAAAGTATATATATGTGTGTGTGTGTGTGTGTGTGAGTACACTTTTAAATAAATAAATAACAATAATTCATAAATCAACAATTTCCCAGGCATATATGAAGGTAATATATAAGCTACATGCAATAAACATGCACCTATTAAAGGCTTTTTAATTAAAAGTTTAGCAATTCATTCAACACAAAACAAGTATCAATAAAATATGTTCAATATCTTGTGAAATATTGTTACCTATGCAATGGTTTTTGTTTACACTCTCATCATTATATCATTGCACTGCTGGTACGGCATCAGTTCCTGGATTATTACGCAGGAATGAGAGTTTAGTTCCTAGTCATATTGGCCTAGAAAATCACAACTTTTCATTTTCCGTTGGTCTTAGTACAGTATGTAACTACAGAAGAGTCAAGTTTTAAATAGGAAAAATATCGAAACTCTTTGGTCATTTTTTTTGAGAGAGATGCTAACGGTCTAATCAGATTCAATGATCTATGCTAAGCTACGCTAAAAGTGCTACCGCCAGACCCCGGAGATCGGCTGAATGGATATGAAAACGGTAAACTCAACTGTTTAACTCTCGGGGCGAGATGGAAAATGAGCCTATTTCCCAAAAAACATGGAGTGTTCCTTTAAGAAAAAAGGCTCTTTACTGGCATCAATGGTTCTATGAAAAACCTTTAACATCAATGGAATCTTTCAAGGTTCTTTATAGTGGAAAAAAGTGATTCAGGGAATTAAATGTTCTTCACACTAAGCAAAAATTGGTTATTTTAAGAACGGATCACTGAAAGGTTATTTGGATAACCAAACCTGGTTCTCCAACTGCATTGCTGCGAAAACCCCTTTATTTTTAAGAGTGTATCGCATCATTATCTCAGCAACATTCCCAGCTGTGTATGGGAGTCTCCACATGAACTATGATGTAAAGAGTTGCTGCCTATGCAGAAAATCAGTCCTCCGTCAGTCACTCATGAGGTTCGGGATGTAGTCAGTGAACACCGGGATCCGGAGCAGTCAGGGATACACACCAATTACCCAGCCACGTCACTGCGGACAGCTGCGCGTGCAGTGATGCATCATGGGAGAGAACGCAGCAGCAACAGAGCCCTGTTTTCCCGTCTCGCATGGCCATTCCTGTTATTACTCCGGGCCTCGGTCGGCAGCGCGGGCGCGTAAAGCAGAAATGTCACGGAGGACAGCCGTGGGAGCCTCGCTCAGGCCCGAGCTTGTCCTTTCATATGGAGTGTGACACGAGTGGCCGGCGTTCATGAATAAGACATGGGCTGCCTGGGCCGCGGGGACTCGCGCTGTCCATTTGCACATTTGCACGCTTGGCCAAAGCCAAGGAAGAGGTGAAAGGGGGAAGAGAAGTCAATACAGTCCGCCTACAGTGAGGAGTTTGGGAGCAGCTTCCGGACGGAGTCGGCGACTCCGAACGCAGGGTTTGATCAAATAGTGTCGGGCATTAACTGGCTTTACGGTTGGCGTTTAGGGTTCTTATTGAAAGTTCATTGTGAGGGACTGTTGATTCTTGAGTACTGGGACACAAACTACATATTAAACTATATATAAACTACATATAGCCTACATATAGCTTGAGTTTATGTAAGATCTTCTATTTGGATTGTATATAAAACTTCAATCCGTTGTAATGCTGTAATTCACTTTTTAATAAAATTATATAACAAAATTCGAATTAAATTGTAATAAATATTGAATTAATAAAACAATTTTAACAGAAAAAATGCTAAAAATCATATTTTGTGTATAAAAAATACATTAAATTAGTTTTTTTCTGATGTTGCTAGGTATAGAATCAACATAAAATTAGAAAAATTATCTAAAAATCTTTAGATCACACACTTCCGCAAATTCCTGTATTTACATCCTGTTTTCGGTCGAAGTCCAAAGTAGTCGATTGTCGAGTTCACACGCGTGATCATAGGTTACTAAACCTATGCGTGTGAACTCGACAATCGACTTACTTTGGACTTCGACCGAAAACAGGAAGTAAATACAGGTCTGTGCGCTGGCTGAAATAACATCATTTTTATTCATATCTTTCACATCTAATGCAGTCAGATTCACTCGTGTTCACTCTTAAGGAATCACTCAACATGGCTGGGCACTTGTATGACACATCAAGGAAGTTAAAGGAGAACTCCGGTCAATTTTAACATTGAGCTCAATTTTTTGTAAATTTGGAGTGCTGTCAATACAGAGAACAACGACACAAATCGGTGTTGCCTACACTGTGTTATCCTCTTTTTAAAATTTACACCCTATTGACTTGAATGGGGCAAGTTTTAAACTTAACCAGTTCTTAGTCTTATCATCCTTGATGTGTCATTACAAGTGCCCAGCCATGTTGAGTGATTCCTTAAGAGTGAACACGAGTGAATCTGACTGCAGTAGATGTGAAAGATATTAATAGAAATGATGTTATATCAGCCAGCGCACAGACCTGTATTTACTTCCTGTTTTCGGTCGAAGTCCAAAGTAGTCGATTGTCGAGTTCAAGCGCATAGGTTTAGTTACTATGATCACGCGCGTGAACTCGACAATCGACTACATTGGACTTCCACCGAAAACAGGAACTAAATACAGGTATTTGCGCTGGCTGATATAACATCATTTTTATTAATATCTTTCATATCTACTGCAGTCAGATTCACTCGTGTTCACTCTTAAGGAATCACTCAACATGGCTGGGCACTTGTATGACACATCAAATATGTTAAGAGGATAAAAGCAGGTTTAAAAACTTGCCCCCATTCAAGTCAATAGGGTGCAAAATTTTAAAAATAGGATAAAACAGTGTAGGCAACACCGATTTTTGTCGTTGTTCTCTGTATTGACAGCACTCCAAATTTACAAAAAATTGAGCTCAATGTTAAAATTGACCGGAGTTCTCCTTTAAGAGGCTAAAAGCAGGTTTAAAACTTGCCCCATTCAAGTTAATAGAGTGCAAATTTTAAAAAGAGGATAACAACACCGATTTTTGTCATTGTTCTCTGTATTGACAGCACTCCAAATTTACAAAAAAATTAGGCTCAATGTTAAAATTGACCAGAGTTCTCCTTTAAGGTTAAGACACGTTAATATGCTTTAAGACAAACCATGTGTAAGTTCATAAGTGGACAGCATTGCTGAGCTATTTTCTGCTTAAAACTGCAGTGAACCAAAGACAGTCTCAAAAACATGGTGTGAAATCGCTGGTGTTTCTGACGTCACCACACTACCTTGTAACCAATCAGATCAACGTGTGATCGTCAACCGGTGGATCTCTGAGTGAGTGAGTGAGTGAGTGAGTGAGTGGAGGCGGGGCTCATTTGCATATTCATAGAACCGCGTATACTAAACAAGGCAAGGGTGTCGAATTACAATTCAAGATATTTTAAGGCGAAGTAAGAAAAAGTTGAAATATGTAATTTTGGTGATCAAAGATGAGTTTTAAGGGATGAAAATGATCGACTACAGGGGGACTTTAAGAATCACCCGCCTCCACCACGACGTCTAATTGTTGCTTATTTAGATGCTCAATAGATCAATAGATTTGAGGGAAACACAGGCTTATATGCCAACAGGAGATGAGCCGCTTTTACTCAGCGTGAGTCGTGTGTCTGCGTCGTCTAGACGGTTTCTTGTCTTTGTGTTGCTCAGTGCTCAGATATTGATGTCTTGCAATCATTTGAAATAATGGGCAATATCTTACAGTCACAGCGTTTATGAATTCAATAGGCTAGTGAGGGGGGGGGGGGGGGTGGGGGAAGCAAACCTGCATAGAAATTAGCCTGTTGGGTGTTCACCTGGGGAGGATGCGAGGACAGAAATGATGGGGTAGCGATACATTTTTTTGTTGTTGGGATCGACAGTGTGGAATTGGTTAATGATCGCTGTGAAGCGCGGGTCCGATGCCCCCGCGGGGAGGTCACGCCGCCATTGATCCGTCTTTCTGCACCCTTCTGACTTCCTTCTTCTTCTCTGTCAGAAGATGACACGGGGAAATCAATAGGAAACAGATAGCGAATAAGTTGTTCTTAAAAACGCTGCTGAGTGAACTTTTACTTCAAAGGAACTTCTGAAAGGAGTTGGAAAGATGGGCTGTTTGCTGCCGACTTTGATGCTCAGGCTGTGGGACGTGTATCGTTAGATTGGGGTTACGAGTCAGAGGAGGATTAGAGGTCAAAAAAAACACTTTTGATACAATGTCACAAATGAAGGCAGCTCTGTTTTCTAAAGCCTTTGTGTTGTGTGAGAGCCCACAGACCCGCCCACTGGAGAGAGACACCGAGAGGAACTTAACGATTCGTCCGTCAACCCTTCTTTTACTCGTTTTCCAGAAGAGATATTTAGAAGAAGAAAAAAGAACTTCCATTCATTTAAATCAATTATTGGAAATGTGTTAACAAAGACTTTTTGATGACATTTCAGTCTTTTTATAGATGCATAAATGAAATACATTAATTATTGGCCTATGATATTGAAAAACAATACACCGACAAAAAACTGAAAGTGGTGAAAGAGGTATTTATAATATTCATCTAATATATATAATATCTAAATAGTAATTATTTTATAATCATACATTATAATAGTATAATAATACATTAATAATACATTATATATAATATATATAATATATATATATATATATATATATATATATATATATATATATATATATATTTATTTTAATATTTATAAATTCTATATACTGGACGTATAAATTATAAGTATATAGGTATTACAAATAAACAATAATAAACAATACGTTTGCTTGTGAATTTCTAGTTGTGATTCTATTTCAAAGTATTTTTCAAAGATTTGATGCGCCACTAACTTGGAAAAACTAAGTATATATATAGTTGTTGCCATCAAATCTTTGAAAAACATATATATATATATATATATATATTGTGTATTATAATATAAGATGTATTATTAACATATTATTATAAAATTAATTATATATATATATATATATATATTATATATATATATATATATATACATACATACAGTATATATAATTTCTCTCTCTCTCTCTCTCTCTCTCTCTCTCTCTCTCTCTATATATATATATATATATATACATATATATATATATATATGGTTATTTCAAAGATTTATAGCAACAACTATACTTAGTTTTCCAAGTTAGTGCCGCATCAAATCTTTGAAAAATACTTTGAAATATATAGAATCACAACTAGAAATTCACAAGCAAACATTATTGTTTATTACGGTGGTACATCATCTATTCCGTAAACAAATTGTGACTGGTTGGTTTCCACTTCAGTCGGCTCTCTCTCTCCAGTGTTTTTGGTCAGGATAGACTGTGGACCCACATTTAAAGGTCTGACTCCGCAAGGAAGAACACCGCGTGTCACCTGGTCTGTGGGATCACGGTGTGAACAGTCAGTAAAACTTCATCACAAAATAACTGGGTGAAGAAGACTTCACTCATGTCTGGTTACATCTTGATGATTGACGTCTCCCGTGCCTCAATACCCACAGGCGATGAAGCACTTTCAGGAAAGCTTTCAATTAGGGTTGAGGTTTATCCGAGGAAAGCCTGAATGCAACTCTGACCTGCAGGCAACACGCCACATTTAGCGAAGCAAGAGACCTCGAATTATCCATCAGCGCAAAGCCAAACACACAGGTACAGAGATACACACACACTCAGCAGCCGTCCTGAGCCAATGGAGGAGGAGAGTCTACATGCAATCATTCCTGTATAACAGAAGACCACTTACGGTGTTAAAAACAACATTTTTTCATTATATCAGCATGATCATTTCTGAGTGTGTGATAATGATGCGCTGTTGCTTAATGACAGAAGCACATGGTCTCACTGCGGTTCAAAATAATTGCACAAATAGTCATGCAATTTTTTAAAATTCACATAACTATTTTTATAATAATCACAAGAACTTGAGCACCTCGGGTACTTGTGCAGATCCCAAGCTGAAATGTGTTATCATAGTTATTGCCAAATAAAAGTTAAAGCCCCCTCCCCCTTGTTGACACTTGTACATTTCCTTTCTGGGCAATGCGTCAACATTAAACCAGCCCAGCAGAGACTTTACAGTCCCTCATTAGTGCGAGAGGAGATACGAATCCCGTTCGCTGACAGGATCACTCAAATAACGAAAACAATGGACGAAAAATAGCTTGCGCACAAATATCCAGCTCAGCTTGAGTTATTAGCGCCTCTCACATAGACACGATCATTAGCGTGTCAGTGTGTGTGTGTGTGTGTGTGTGACGCGTGTCGTATGAATGTGGGACAGAAACAAGAAGAGAGTGACAGCGACTCCAAGGGCAGAGCATCTTTCTGAGAACTATAACTGTGCTGTGATGGATGGATGGATGGATGGATGGATGGATGAATAGATTGGATGGATGGATGGATGGATGGAAGGATGGATGGATGAATAGATGGATGGATGGATGGATGGATGGATGGATGGAGGGATGGAAGGATGGATGGATGAATAGATGGATGGATGGATGGATGGGATGGATGGATGGATGGATGGATGGAAGGATGGATGGATGAATAGATGGATGGATGGATGGATGGATGGATCGGATGGATGGAAGGATGGATGGATGGATGGATGGATGGATGGATGGATGGAAAGATGAATAGATGGATGGACAGACGGATGGATGGATGGATGGATGGATGGATGGATGGATGGATGGATGGATGGAAAGATGAATAGATGGATGGACAGACGGATGGATGGGATGGACGGATGGATGGACGGATGGATGGATAAATAGACAGACAGACAGACAGACAGGATAGATAGATAGATAGATAGATAGATAGATAGATAGATAGATAGATAGATAGATAGATAGATAGATAGATAGATAGATAGATTGATAGATAGATAGATAGATAGATGGATATGGACGGATGGATGGACGGATGGATGGATAAATAGACAGACAGACAGACAGACAGGATGATAGATAGATAGATAGATAGATAGATAGATAGATAGATAGATAGATAGATAGATAGATAGATAGATAGATAGATAGATAGAATAGATTGATAGATAGATAGATAGATAGATGGATGGACGGATGGATGGACGGATGGATGGATAAATAGACAGACAGACAGACAGACAGGATAGATAGATAGATAGATAGATAGATAGATAGATAGATAGATAGATAGAGATAGAGATATATAGATAGATAGATAGATAGATAGAGATATAGATAGATAGATAGATAGATAGATAGATAGATAGATAGATAGATAGATAGATAGATAGAAATAGATAGATAGATAGATAGATAGATAGAGATATAGATATATAGATAGATAGAGATATAGATAGATAGATACATAGATAGATAGATAGATAGATAGATTAGATAGATAGATAGATAGATAGATAGATAGATAGATAGATAGATAGATAGATAGATAGATAATCTGCTTTGAAAAACAATCTGTATTGTATAAAGCGCTACAGATGACTTGAGTTTTCGAGAATGATACATAGATGACAGATGCAGTTGTTCAGTTCAGACTGGAAGAAGGTTGCACAGCTAGGAAGCGTCGCTGGACGTCAACACACACACACACTACACACACACACACACACACACACACACACACACGCGCACACTGATCTTCAGCTTCTTAAGACGCTGTTAATTGGGAGGGGGTTCCTAGAAATCTCAGACTCCCTGTGTACGACTGAACTAGAAGAGCCGCCTTAATTAAAGCCAGAAACCCCGGAGCGGATTCCCTGGGGGAGTGTGTGTGTGTGTGAGGAGACGGCTCAGGGAACACTGGGGGAAAAAGCCCAGTGTGATCATTGTAATTGTGTTGGGGGAACAAAACGAGAAGGGCATGACGTGCGAGACGGGAGCGAGTCCGCGGGGGGCCGGACTGTGGGCTTCAGTAATTGGAGGTGATGGCAGCGGGGCTGTTATGTCGAGGGTGTGTGTGTGTGTGATGCGTCTGTGAAGACACCCAGTACTGCGGTTGGTAATTGGTTGGCAGGCGCTCGGCTTGAGACAAAATAAGCATGGGGATTTATTCAACTCTCAGTTATTTCTCCGAGGATGCTCCTCTGGCCTCAAAATCAAAACTTTGATGAAAAACCTGTTGCTCACAATCTACTACATGCCTTCTGTCGTCTGACTGATAGCTCATGCTTTTAGTAAAAGGCCTTTTAGTGTAGTTGTAAAAACGTCCTCTTCAGGTCTTTCACTGTCTTGTGAAATCGGCAATGATTTTTATTGAGTAAACATAAGAAAAACTTTTATATTGTTAGTCATATTTAAAGGTGAAAAATTCAGTGCACTGAAGAAACTTTTTCTTGATAATGTTAACCAGTCACAAGTTGGTTTCCTTGATAATCAAAAGATTTTTTTTATGCCAGTATAAATATGATCAATCAGGCTTTTGATGAGCGTTTATTTGTTCATCTCTCAATCATCATTGTGTATTGCATTGCATTATATGTTTTAAATACTACAGAGCTTTGATCCTAAAACTAAGCATTTAAAATATCATCTTACTATATTATTGGTAGATATAGAGTGAAGACTGATATTTATAATGCATTTTTATGTCAGTAGTCTGTTAAAGATCTCATTGATTACATTACAAGATATAACTTTTTGTCCATATACAGTAAATATCAGCATCTGCACAGAATTGCATATTTTTTGCTCAGTTTTGGGACTCTGAATTATAACATCTCAGAAACTGAAAACTTTAACAAAGTTCTCCGTCAAGTTTTCCAAATTAACTTTGGTTGTGTCTCGGAGAAACAGACATTATAGGAAATTTAAAAATAAATAAATAAATAAAGTAAAATAAAATAAAAAACCTGAGGCAAATGGTTCAATTGTAATTTAGAAAAAGAAAACAACTATTAAAGCTCAGTTATTGTAGACTTGAGAAGAGATGGATAATATTTCTTCTGAAACTCTGTGAGATTACTGTGCGGTAGAGACAGGACACTTCAGCAAAAGTCTCCATTTAATCTCACTGCTGTCTAGGAGAAGCAATTGAAAAATGAAAGAGATCTCACATGTGATTCGTCTCTCCGGCGAAACAAGCCTTGGGATTTGCTCAGAGCAGCAGAATCTCCAGCAGGACGAGAGACGGAGAAGCGACGGGATAGGAGCTTTCAAGAGGAACCAGAGACAAATAGATTGAATAAAGGGCGGATGAAGAGACGGGGAAGAATGATATGGGACTGTGGAGAGGATGGAGGAGGCAGAGGAGGACAGCAGCAAACACACGCAGAGACGGAGCAACACTGACTCACGAGGGATTAGAGAGGGAAGAGGAGAACGCTCAATTAAAAGAACTGGGGTCAGAGGAAACACGACGAGGCTTTTTGAAGTGTTGAGTGCTGTGTTTCAAAGCTGGTCCTTATGTAAGATTGAAGATCTGTGACCTTCTGGAGGACACGTGTCGTCGCGGACCGCCACAAACACACTGAGAAATACTTGCTTTTTTCTTACATTTTATGCATTTGGCAGACGCTTTTATCCAAAGTGACTTGCATTGCGTTTCAAGGTACACATTTACATTTTTATCAGTACTTGCTGTCCCTGGGAATCGAACCCCACGACCTTGGTGTTGCAAGCGCCAACACTCTTCTGTTTGAGCTAGTAAATACTCAACATGTCTGAATGTCATTAATACCAAAATAAACTCAATATCTCTTCACTAACTTCACTTCTGTCTGTGAATCAACTGGTGTTTTGGTGATTTTATAGTGACTAGAAGTCAGTCCATTGTTATTTTATATTTTATTTTAGTTCTATTCATATTTTGAATTGGCTTTTTATTTTTTAGTGTAATTTATAACTTTTTAGTGTACTATTTATTTCTAATTAATCATTTTAGTGCTTTAACTTAAACTTTTTTTTAGTTATAATCACTTCATTTTCATTTAGTTTAGGTTTTTCGACTACAATTTATATTTTATTTTATTTCAGCTTTAATTTATTAACATAAATGTTTTAATAGTTTTCATTTTATTTAACAATAATAACCCATTTAGTTCCCCTCATGCCTGCTGAAATAAAATAGTCTAAATATTAGATAACTTAACTTGGCAACCAACTCAAATAAAATAAGTTTACGTTGGAAAACTAAAATGACTAAAACTTAATTTTTTAAAAAGCTAATTAGAAACTAAAGCTACTTCAAAATCGGAATACATACGATATAAATAATACTAAAATAACTGCGTTTCAATCAGAACATTTTACTAAATAAATTTGACATTAAATTATGAAACAATAGATATTTTGCTTAAAAAAGAAGCCAAAGTGTTTGGGACTTTATGGTTGTCAAACTTTGTAGAACATGTTCATATTTAATGTGATGAATGACACGTGTGAACATGAGAGGAACTGACTTCATATCTCCAACAAACAAAGAAAACAAGGAACAAATAATAGTGAAAGTTACTCCGAAAAGTGACGTTAGTATTCTGAGAAAAACTCTAGCAACATTTCTTTGGAGATGCTACTTTTTGGTTTGATAATTTGCATTTAAAGGGACAGTGGTCAGGAATTACTTCCCATCTAGCGGTGAAATTGTATTTTGCATTCAAGCGAATAGTGCTCTCTAGCGCCTCGCTTTTTCCAAACGCATGTTGCAACCACGGTAGCCGTTATGTTGCCAAGAAGCCGATGACAACAAAAGCCCTTCGTCGAGTTTAACTATACGTTACATGTTCTTCTGTTATGCTGCCTATATAATGAGTTACACAACCAAGCAATGAAAAAAAGCTTGTAATGTAGAGCGTAACATTGACTTACCCCGTCGAGAAGAAAGCAGGAAACTTCAGAGTCCCTTTCAAAGTCTTTCTCCTTCATTCGCTCTTTCCACCTGGGTAATAGCTATCCCGTTATTACCCTCGGTTTTTGAATTCGCCGGTCACGTTTCCCTTTAAATTAAATTTTGGCATTTCTCCTGTGGCTCGGCATAAGTGTGATCCTTGAATTATGAAGTACTGTGCAGTGCAACCTTTAAAATTTACAAGCATTACTCTGTCCTCGTCCGCTTCAGTGTCAGTCACGTGACGCCGGCTCTGGACGAACACGCTGTTGAGGTCGCCGAGTGCTTTTTGTCCCTCTCTGCTATTATAGTTTTTCAAGATGGAGGAACGACATGGAAGCCTCCGTGGACTTACCCGTCCCATGTAAATAAAGATAAGAAATTCTTCGCGTACGAGGATAGTCGGATCATTGGGAGAGGTAATTTGTACACCATTGAGGACGTATTTATGAATAAAGACATTGATTTTAGTTAAGAAAATACTTTAAAAACTATACATTGTCCCTTTAATGCAATGAAAT